>PVKM010001883.1:0-71254 GCA_004027735.1 Carollia perspicillata
AAAAGAGACAGTTACCTACAAAGGAGTTCCCATTAGACCGTCAGCTGATTTCTCAAAAGAAACCATGCAGGAAAGAAGTAGATAAAAAAACGTATTCAAAGTTATGAAATGTACTTACTTAATATTCAAGATTACTCTATCCAGCAAAGCTATCATTTAGAATGGAAGGGCAAATAAAGTGCTTCCCAGATAAGATTAAGTTCAAGGAGTTTATCATCACCCAGTCCTTATTATATGAAATGTTAAAGGGACTTATCTATGAAAAAAAAGATAAAAATATAAACAGTAGAATTTCATTGTATATATTTACCATAGTTTTTTGATCCATTCATTTACTGATGGGCACCTAGGTTGTTTCCAACACTTGGCTATTGTAAATTGTGCTGCTATGAACATTGGGGTGCATAGGTTCTTTTGGAATGGTGTTTCAGGGTGAGGTGGGGAGCACTGGGGGGTGGTCTGGGATGGGAGTAAAAGACAGAAAAGTGTACCGAAAAACAATTAAAATAAAAAATATTAATAAAGTAAAAAAAATAAAACATTAAAAAAATATAAACAGTAAAATGACAACAAACTCACAGCTATTAACAACTGAACCTAAAAACAAAAACAAGCTAAGCAAACAACTAGAACAGAAACAGAATCACAGAAATGGAGATCATGTGGAGGGTTATCAGTGGGGGAGTAGGAGTGGGAGACAGGGGGAAAAGGCACAAAGAATGAGTAGCATAAATGGTAGGTTGAAAATAGACAGGGAGAGGTTAAGAATAGTATAGAAAATGTAGAAGCCAAAGAACTTAAATGTATGACCCACGGACCTGAACTAAGGAGAGGGAATGCAGATGGGAGAGGGTGTCCAGAGTGGAAGGGAATAAAGGGGGGGGGGGAAGTGGGACAACTGTAATAACATAATAAATAAAATATATTAAAAAATAAGACAGACGTTATCCATTATGGTCCAAACCCATATAACACTTTATTTGTCAATCATATGCCGAGTAATGGCCCCAAAAGGTGCCCCATCCCAGTGACTGTGACCTGTGGGTGTTACTGTACATGGCAAAGGGGACTTGCAGGTATGGTTAAAGGTCCTGAAATAGAAAGTTATCTTGTATTATCCTGTTGGGCCCTACATGTAATCACATGTGTTCTTAAAAGAGTTCAAGGGCTGATATGCCAACAGAAGCAAGAGGCTAAATTTATTTCAGGAAGGGGTCATGAGCCAAGGAATGTAGGTGTCCTCCAATCTGAAAAGGTCCAGGAGATGGATTCTTTTAGAACCTCCAGAATGAACTGGCCTTCCTGACATACTGGCTTTAACCCAGTGAAACTCATTTCAGATTTCCAGCCTCCACACATCATGTTTGTGGTCATTGTTACAGCAACAACAAGAACCTAATAAGTGTTTTATGCCAAGCTTGGGTCCCAGGACAGTTTGCCAAGGTTGGGCCATAAAAGTTTCGGGCCCTCCTCCAGAGTAGAGTGGAGTTTAGGTCAATTCTTTCCTCCATAATAGCTCCCAACCGTGACCAACTCTTTCCATCATTATCTACTGGGCCTTTAGGGAAAAGGCCATAACTGGGTGAATGTGGGCTGCAATATTCCCATAGGTTTCCTTTTAAGTAGTATGTTTTCAAATGTTTATTTAAAATTTATATTTCACACTAAAATGCTGGTTTCTGCCTAATTTTGAAAAATTAGACAGTCTGGCAAATATGGTATTCTGTGTGGAATTTATTGTTTGGAGTTATTTCCTTTAGTCAGGGAGTCTATATTGCAGTGGGAAGTCTACAGTGACACTCCCTCACTCATTTAGTAGACATTGAAGTTCATCATCAATACTTAACACCATTAAAATTCAGGAAATATAGCATGTTCAGTCAACGCTGCTTGATACCTTGGAACCCTGTCTTCCCTGAGGAAAGAGAGAGGAAAAAAAAAAAAAACAGTTCTGGAGAAATACAAACAGTGTGAACAAAATCAACCCTAAAAATAAATAATAAATTATTCTGTCATAAAAGCTTCAAAGAATGAGTGATATTTGGACTGTGTCTTAAAAAGATGAAGAGATAAGTATCAGTGACAATATGGTAAATTAGCATGGGTTGTGACTCCTCCATAGACCCAAACCCTGAGATGCTGAAGGAATAAGAGAAACATCTGGAGCTGGAGAACTAAGGAAAGGCTGTGCTGGAGGTCCTGGAAGGGACAGAAACAATTGCTTAGATTCAGGGAGGCTGGAGGCTGTGGTCCAAGGAGAAGCCAGAGGACAAACTGGCAGGAAGAGTTTGAGTTGTGTTTTCTTTTTTCCTTTCTGTGGCATTGTCTGGGTCATTGGTCATATCATCAGTCTCATCGAGCACTGTGAGACAGAATCTATTAATGGAGTTTGGATTTAATGACAGATGTACATTTGGTTCATAATCACTGCTCTGTACAGTTATTTCTTGCTGTCCTGCTTTAAAAATGGCTACACTAAAAAGCATAATTGTTTCCAAGTCACCTATAATATTCTATAGAATACCTCCTCTTAGTCATGAACGTGCATGATCCCAGTTTCCTGGACAAGTAGAAAGGACCAGGTTTGAGGGATTGGAGAGAGTATGATTGGTTAATGATCATGATACTGTTCTGCACATCTATAACAAAAATGAATAGAGTAAGTCCCACAGTCTGTGTAAGCGTAAGCACAGTCTGTGCTTTGTATCATCCATAAACATGTTCATACGGCTGAACAGTGGCTACACAAATGCACACATGTATACATGTACACACATGTTAAGAGTCAGTTAGGGAAACTGGGGCTACAAAGGCTATAAAATGGGGAGAATGGAGATGCTGAACTTACTGGATAGTTGGATGTCAGCCATTGATTCAAGTTTGACAAGGTAAGAAAGTATTAAGCACAGTCTTGCAGACAGAATTAAATAAGACAAATGTGGTTTATTTACCAGCCAGAGCACAATCCATGGGTAAAGGTATGTGGATTTATTGAATACTATAATCTGGTAGCACACTGAGTGAGGAACACTTGTGAAGGGCTATGGTGGAGATGCACTCTTGCACAAACCTGCAGGTATGACTGAAGCTTGGGAACAAGGAGCCCCTAATTGGGAACTTGAATTTGCCAAACAGGAAGATGAAAGACACTGAGGATACCAGGAAGAAGTCACCCTCCAGGGGTCATCATATTTCCCTTCTTACCCCAAACTGTGAGACTGTGCAGAGGGCATCTTTCTCTACAAACGTTTCTGGGAAAGAGCTTCAGAAGCTGCACTTGGACATAGCTGTGACAAGGTTCCACAGGACTGTCATGATGTGACTGGAGGGTTCATTTCTGTATTTCCCAGAGAGTATCCAGAAACCACTTCCTTCTGTGACCGCAGGGATTTCTGGCCTTCTTGACTGGGAATTAGAAAGGTTTTCAGTTGTGAAGAGTCTGGGGGTTGGGAGGAAATGGTCAGAGTTCCTGTCCCTGAACTGTCTTCTGTACTAGGAAAAGCAGCATTTTGGATCTTGAGAAGCAAAGGCAAATTGCCAAATAAAACTGTATGTGTTCTTATGTTAGTTGTTGTCTGGAATATGTCTTTATCATCCTCAGTGACTATCAATCATTTTTTTCTTCAACCACATGGAAACATAATTCAGCTGGACTGCCCATTAGGAGTTTCAAATCTCACAAGTAAGAAAAATGTCTCCTTCTATAATATGCTATGCTCCCAGGACAGGGTAATCTGTCTTATTTTACAAGTAAAGGAACTGGTAGAGGGTAGGGGAAGCCAGGAGAAATAAGATGAAAATGTTTAATATGGAGGTTGTGGTCAGCATTAAATGTAACACATTTTCTCAGAAATAAATGATATCTATGATTTGTTTTTCTCCATTAAATATGACTAGAAATGTTTAAGCAGTTTCTGGGAAATAATCTTTATTAAGGGCACTTTGAAACATTCCATTAAAACTTTGCTTCTTCTATAGTTCTCTCAACATTTCCCAGATAACATCCAAGTTTCCCTCTGATGCCTCAGTGTGAAGTTTTCAATTATTATTTTTTCTAGGCTGATGAACAAGCTTCCCTGAACTTTATCCCAGTCACACTTCCTGCAAGGGCCTATCAGATGGATCTGAGCAGTCCTTCTCTCTCTGAAAGATTTTTACTTATATACAAAATTCAACCTCACTCAGTCAAGGAATTTGTGCTTCAAATTCTGCCATTCTCTTTCTCACACATTTTGTTCAATCTATTGGGTTGCCCAAAAAGCTTGGTTTTCTTTCTTTCTTTTCTTTTCTTTTCTTTTCTTTTCTTTTCTTTTCTTTTCTTTTCTTTTCTTTTCTTTCTTTCTTATTATTTCTTTATTTCTTCTTTCTTTCTTTATTTATTTCTTTCTTCTTTTTCTTTCTGTAAGGTGGCTATCATAGCACTTAGTTGTCTTCATTTCAAACAATTTTGTTAGATTGTATGGGAACATCTGTCATATCAATGTGCATTAAAAAAAAACATTAATCAGATCTAAAGATGGTGATGAGGTAGGTAGGAGTGGAACCTACTTGCTCATGCACCCAACTGGGACACCTAGCCAATCTTCTGAACAACAGAGTGAACAACCAATGGAATCCCAGCTTATATGAAGTTCAAAAGCCAAAGATTGCTGAGGACATTGAAAAATAGATGGTATGGAGATTGTGTATGGACAGTAAAGTCCCTGGGACCTGCGTGGGGACCAAGGTTGCTGTGGTTCCCAGCCTGGAGCCTGGCACTGGGGTTGGAGGCTGCCATAGGAGCTTTGGAAGAGAGCCTGAAAAGTGATTGTACCTTCACAGCTCCCTCCACTCTGATATCAGGGAATGCAGTCTTGTACCAGGAGATACCTGGATACTTGAAGTCATTGGGGGGATAAAGACACAGTGGGAGATGCACAGAGGTGGTGTTCCCCTACTGGGCTGTAGTCACTGGCTGAGACAGGACCAGAGAAATTGGGGAGCCAGATGACACCTAGAGTTGGGCCACAGCAGACCCTGATGCAGATAGTCTCTAGACTGGTTGGGCTGTGAGTTGGGCTGTGAGAAAACCAGGTGTTTGTTAACAATGGCAGGTGCAAGCAAGAGGAATTTACTTAAAAAAAGAAAGGCTCTCAGGGCTGTTTATGGAACTCTCATGCTGTGGCCCAGCCAGGAAAAAAGGAGGAGGAAGGGCACGATTTCCTTCAAATTAGGGCACTTCATGGATTGATCAAAGTTGGGCATCAGGTTTCAGGAGGGTACCAGTCTCCAGACAGACTTAATTTGTTAGGGGAACTAAAATGCCCTGAAGGAGCTTTGCAAGTGTGATGCACCCAGACCAGCAAAAGGGGAGGAGGGGTACAAATTGCTCCCACTCAGTGAACCTCATGGACTAATCAAAGGATGGCACATCCAGGTGGATTAAAGGTGCTGGCCTGGTGCACATGGACAATGCGGCTAGCACAGACCTAGGAGGCCTTGATCTGGAGGTTGGACACCTGTGAATATTGCAGCCCAGACCGAACCCCCAAAGCAAAACCACAGGAAAGGAAAAATATTAGAGCCTACCTACTCTCTACCTGCAAAATCCAGAAAGACCTGCAGAACCCTTGGTGGATTTAAAGTTAGCAGGAGGTGTTATTTTTTGTTGTTGTTTCTGTTATTTTTTTTCTTTTCTCTCTCTTTTACTCCTTTTTCTTCCACATGTAAGACCTGTGAAAGGATCAAAGACAGAACCAGAGAGACATCAGAAGGTTGATGTCAACAACTGAGACAAAATTCACTTCACTATCCTACAGAACTAGCATTTCATTTCTTACTTTTTATTTTTGGTTATTATTTATATAATTATTATTTTATGTTTTATTTTTCTTCCTTCCATGAAGTTTTCTTTGTTTAGTTTGAGTTCATTGTTTGACTGGTTTTCTTTTTTATCCCTTTCATATTGTGTTTTAATTTCTTTTCCTTCACTTCACTTATATTCCTATAACACACTACTCTTGGTCTTTTAATTCTTATTATTTTTATTCAGACTGTATATTTCTTTTCATATTATTACTGTTCCCATTCTCACACAGCAGCATTCCCTAGTCTTGCCCCATTTACTATCTTCCTGAGCTTTGTTACTATTGTGGTTAACTTCATTCTCTCACACACTATGCCAACTTTCTATCCTTTACTCTCACTATATCTACCATCTAACCTAGCGTAAGTCCTCCACTTTCTAGAGTCAGCTTACATCCTTTTTCCTCTCTAACAAAAGTCTTATCTCTTTTTCTCCTTTTTTAAAAAGTGACTGGTTGGATGAAATATCACAGTTATTGCTACGTCTCCAAAGGATTTCCAATGTGTTCTCCATTTGTTGGTACTTTAAATCCCATAGAAACTCTCCCATAGTGGCTTCACCAATCTGTATTCCCACAAGGGTTCCCTTTCTTCCACATCATCTCAAATACTTGTTTTTGCTTGTTTGTTTGTTTGTTTTTAATAATAGCCATCCTAACAGGTGGTAGTTTATTTTTACCTTTCTTGCCTGTGTTTTTGGTGTCACATGCAAAAGAGCACTGGCAAGCCAAATGTCAGGGAACTTTTTCCCCCTATTTTCTATAGGATTTTTAAGGTTTCAGGCCTTATGTTTGAATCTTTAATCTAATTTGGGTTGACTTGTACATGATTTAAGGTAAGAGTCTGATATAATTCCTTTGCATGTGGATGTCAAGTTTCCCCAGCAATTTATTTCCCTACACTGTGTTCTCCCCACATTGTGTTCTTGGTGCCTGTGTTGAAGATGAATTGTCCATATATACAAATAGGTTTATTTCTGGGCTCTGCTCTTTTCCATGTTTGTCCTTCTTTACATACTCTCCCTCACAAAAGAGGTCATATAGAAACACATCATATCTTATGGTTCTTTTATCAATTTAATAATTCTTCCTGATAAGCTTTCCCTTTTATATCACTGAAAGGTTCTAGCTCTTATGGGACCCAGCACAATGCTACAATATTCCTTCCATATCTCCCTAAGCTAGAGATTATTAATGGGTTACTTAAATTGGTGACTTGATGATACAGCAAATGCTTTAGTTTTTAAAAGATTTTTATTTGTTTAAACAGAGGGGAAGGAGAGGAGAAAGAAATGGAGAAAAATATCAATGTGTAGTTGCCTCTTGTGCGCCCCCAGCTGGGGACCTAGACCAGAACCCATGCATGTGCCCTGACTGGGAATTGAACCAGCAATCCTTTGGTTTTCAGTCCCGCTGTGCCATACCAGCCAGGGCTTGCAAATGTTTTTAAGTGTTTGAATGAATAATGCTCAGAAGGGGTGTCTATAACTTCTCTTGGTTTATATATATTACTTGGAGAAGAAGAACACAGCTTTCAACAAATTCTTAAAGATGTCTGTGGTCAAGAAAAGATTAAAGAACATTTTTCTAGAACCAAAAGTGAGTCTCAAACCAGTGTGCCTTTTAGAATCACCTGTGGAGCTTTTAACACTACCACTGCTCAGGTCGCACCCAAGACAACTAAATCAGAATTTCTAGGGGTGGAACACAGGCATTACTATTTTTAAAGCACCCTAGGTGATATGGTCATGCAGCATGGTTAAGAACCACTGCTTCTGGAGGCCCACTGCTTTTTTGGTTACTTGTGCTCTTCAATTTCAATCACTGTTTATCATACTTGCTTATAAAGGACAACAGCAGGACAGAAAGTTAGCCCCTTCTGGGGCTTCAAAGTGCTGTTACAGCAATTTAACGTTCTAACTTTTAACTCATTTTCCTCTTGAAACCTTCACAATAAAATAACATGAATAGCCACTCCTTAGTAATGAGCAGATGGGGTTATGACAAAAATAAAATAAAACAAATTACATCCATTTTTGTAGGTGGAAGTCAAAAGGCCCTCAAGCAGCTAAAAGACACCCTATGAGTAGGACATAGAAACATTTTCAAGAAAAAAATTTCTACCTTTCAAGTAGCAGAAAATGACCTGTCAGAGAAAATCCCCAAGTACTGTTAGAGGGCTCATTTAGAAAATGCCACCTAACCACTGGGTAAAGGCATGTTCTGAACTAAATGATACTATATTTAGCTTGAACTTTATATAAGCAATTTGGCTGTTCCTGATATAGAACAGTGTCAAAAAGAGATATTAACACCACTCTTTCCATGCATAGAAACAAAAACTGCCTAAATATGGAAAATCTGTCAATTTAAATTTGAAATGTCATAAATTGTGTTAGTCTGTTTCTTCCACAAAGAGATTAAAGTGCATTTTTATAGAAAACCTTAAATATCATGCAACATAAATTATGCCACATAAACAAAGGAACAAGTACAATATATTTTATATTCTTTCTAGACTTTCTAGAGATAGTCTTATTTTTTTAGTTTAGATGCATTTTATTTTTAGACCTCCTATATAACATTTTTTTCTTAAAAACAATACCTCTGCTCCAAATAGATCAAGGTCAAAATAAATGAAGAGCTCAAGATAACATCAGTTTCATTGTCCTAGTTTTGGTGCATGGATGAAAAGCAGCAGCCAGTTATGATGACAGATCCAAACTGCCAAATTTGTTAACGTTTTTTTAATTTCTAAAGTCTCCTTAAAGAAAACCATATATAGGGTTGCAACACCCTCATGGTAGTCCAGCAGAGCAGCCAGGCTATCTAAGTTAATGTTTTCACAAATCAAGAATTGGTAGTTTTTGAAGTTAGCAAGGATGTGATTAATTTGTTCTGCAGCCTTTATCATAAAAGGCTTTACTCTTTCTGGTCTCTGTTCTTCAATTTTCCTTTGATTGATTTCATGTAATGTTAATGTACTTCTCATAGGCTTCTTTTGAGAAGCTGGTTTCCTGCAAATGATGATTCATAACAATATCCACATGAGTGATTGCTGTGGTTTCGTACCTTCACCCTCATGGCCTTCAGTGGAGCACTTCCCTCAATATAGGAGTCATTTATATTACTCACTGTCCTACTGACCATCTTCCCCTCTGCTTACAGGCACAGCCCATTTGTATCACCAGGATCTTGTAGATATCGGAAAACATCTCATCAGGGCTGAGTAGATAATCATGATGGCAACTGGAAGGAGATGACAGTGGTGCTGGCTTAGCAGGAGCTGGGAGATCCAGTAAGCACAGTGCAGCATGAGTGTAATGTTAGGAGGGGTAGAGTGCAGGGGAGCAAGAGTACGGTTAGATAGAGCAGGAAAAAAAAGCTAGAAATATTATTAACAAAATCTCCTTAGTGCTGTGCCCACCAGCTGGGCTTCTAGGTTCTGGTATATTCATCTTAGTAACTCTTGCAGTCAGTGCCCCTAGGAATCATACATTGAATCCCTAGTCCCCAAGGTAATGGTGTTAGGGCCTTTGGGTGATCATTACTTGCCACTCATAAGGGAGGACCCTTCTAAATGGCACTGTACCCTCATTGAAAAGACCCAAGAGAGTTTTCTGGCTCCTTCTGCCATGTGAGGACACAGTGAGAAGACTGCTGTCTTTGAACCAGGAAGTGGGTCCTTACCAGATACCAAATCTGCAAGCACCTGGACCTTGAACTTCCAGCCTCCATGATGATGAGAAATAAAAATCTGTTGTTTATGGTCACCCAGTTAATGGTATATCATTATAGCATCCTAAACAGTCTTATTAAGTGAACATGTCAGGTTCTTGATTTCCAGCTAATTCCCTCATCTTGTCTGACAGATCCTTGGTTAAGCAAATGATTTTTCTATTACAGATCTGAAGGTCAGCAGTATACACAGTCAAATCAAATAAGAAAATATTTTTAAGTATATGATTGATCATGGAAGGCTCTTGGTCCTTTGCTGTGAAGCTAATGCCAAAGCCCTAAATCTGAGCAGTTTGACTGATGAAAAATGAATTGGGATCAAGAGCGGACATAATGTTGACCTAAATGAAATCTCAACTCCACATATTCTTCCAGATCTGAAATATTACCATTATTTTCCTTTTGTAGACAGTAGAGTCTACATCTTAGGAAACATATTAAGAGGATGTGAAGGAAAGTAATGGTCACAATATTAGGGAAAATTTGAAGAATTTAGCCTGTGTTCGACTTTAGCACTCCTAATTAGAATAGAGTCATACAGATTTACTTTGTTTGTAAACATCTGCTTTTAAAAACTAGAGTTTAGCATGTTGTATATTGGGGAGAAAGGGTTCACAAATCCATACTAGAGACACTATATTCACTAAAATTATCTTATTAATGTACTGATTACAGTCCTGGCTGGTATGGCTCAGTGGATTGAGTGCCAGCTTGCAAACCAAAGAGTCACAAGTTTGATTTCCAGTCTGGGCACATGCCTGGGTTGCAGGCCAGGTCCTCAGTTGGGAGCATGTAAAAAACAACCACACATTGATATATTTTTTTCCTTTCTCCCTCCTTTCCCTATCTCCAAAAATTAATAAATAAAAATATTTTAAAAATGTACTGATAACATGGACAAGGCCAAAAAAAGTGCTTATGAAGGCCATCAAATCATAGCTCTACAATGCCTGGTGGGCTTGTGCCTAATGTCCCCTGCAATGGGGCTGATAATATGCCCACTTCCTAGTACATGATATGAGCTATTGTATTTAAGATATACATGTACACACATATAATGCATGTACACACATTTACTTATATGCACATATAATATGCATACACATATATACATACACTGCTCATGTATGCTTATAATATACACACATACCTATAATATACATGCATGCATTGTACACACATTTAAATGCACACACAATATATATATATATCATCATATACATATACCCGTATAATATACACACACAACACACATACACTATACATGCATGCACATGATATACATTTACACAATATACATGTACTGTACATAGTTACACTTATAATGTGCATGCATTATACACATTTGCACATAATATACATGCATGCATATAATATGCACACACACATGTATTATGAGTATACTATACACAAACGCACTTGTAATTATTCATACACTATATTGTGTTTTCAAAGGATACAAAACCAGACAATATGGCCTAATTTTATTTTTTAGTATAGAAATCCCTGTTAGTCGTCCTTCTTTCCTTTTAGTTTTCTGTTACAGTAGGCATAGGTTAATATTATGTCATAAAAATAATTTTTTAAATGTCATGGTGATTTTGAGCCATTTTAACAAAGATAACAGAGAAGAGACCAGAGCTTCTGAATATGAGAAAAGACACATCCAGGTCCATCGTTTCAAATGTTTCCTCTGCTCTCAGCTTCACTCTGTGCTCTGGAGTCAGCTGGGTAAGCTTATCGCCATTCATGCACATAAATGGAACAAGGGGCAGAAAGCAACGAAGTCACTGCTTCGCCCAAGGCAAAAACAAGCCTGAGGGTGGAGGAGCCAGGTGTCCAGTTCATAGGCCTGCGCATCTGGGATCTGCAGTAATGAAGTTGTGTCAAAGCAGCTGCATGGAACCTGGTAACGAGCTTCCATAATAATGAATACAGAGACAGGTAGGTCAGACCACATGCCTTCTTTAATTTTTCTTGCATTAGTAGTAAAATAGAGGCACTGCTTAATAATTCCTGTCAAGTACTGGAAAGGAGAGGCTTTAATTGCTAGACAAGCTCATGAAGTCAACACCAGAACTTAATAGCACAGACCTGAGACTTGAGTCTCCAGGATCAGAACTTGGCTAAGGGATTGAGACGTTTCATTCAAAAGGGCTTGCTTACTCATCACAGTGCTGTTTTTGAGGATATTAGTTAGCAACTGCACAGTGTCTTTTCAGTATACTTGTGCCCAAATGGCTCCATACTCTTTAGGAACTCACTCTGTGGAGCATGACCTTACCCAGGAAGAATACGTTAGTAGAGAGAGGGTCCTTTTAAATTTTTTATGAGCTAGAGTAGGTCAATTTTGATGAGAGTACTGTTTTTTAAATTATTTTATTGTTGTTCAAGTACAGTTGTCTCCATTTACCCCCTAGCACTCCCCAGCCATTCTCACTTCCCACCCCTGATTCTACACCCCTTTGGTTTTGTCCATGTGTCCTTTATAGTTGTTCCTGAAATTCCTTTCCCTCTTTCCCCTCATTATCCCCTTCCGCCTCCCCTCTGGTTACTGTCAGATTGTTCTTAATTTCAATCTGTTGGTTATATTTTGCTTGCTGTTTGTTTTGTTGATTAGGCTCCACTTAAGGTGAGATCATATGGTATTTATCTTTCACCAACTGGCTTATTTCACTTAGCATAATGCCCTCTCAGACCTATTCTCAGAAAAATACACAAAACTAAAGAAAGAAATTAAGGAAGACACAAACAAATGGAAGCATATACTGTGTTCATGGATTGGAAAAATGAACATCATCAAATGTCCATACTACCCAAAGCAATTTATAGGTTCAATGTAATCCTTATTAAAATACCAATGACATATTTTACATAGAACAAACATTTAAAAAATTTATATGGAACCATAAATGGCTCTTAATAGTTGCAGAAATTTTGAGAAAAAAAAGAAAGTAAGAAGGATCACAACACCTGACATCAAACTATATTACAAGGTTATGGTAATCAATACTTGATTTTGAAAAAGTATGGAATATTTTAAACTCCTAGGAAATTGTGCCTAACTTTAGGATACTTGTTTTCATTCTATAATTTTATTGCCATTACCATGAAATATTATTCATATTTGTCTATATAATATGCTTACATAATAAGGATTTTTGTGCCTTACCAGAATAACCTTCTATGGTTTATGTTGACTTTCTGATGTCCTTGATTTTTTAAGAAAACAAAGGTTTTTTACTAAGGAAAGAGCTAAGTTCTTCACTATTATGTTAATTTTTATCTTTAATTTTCTAATATTTCATTGTCACTTTGAAATGAGTGGCAATATTTTTTCTCAAGCACTCTGTTCTTATTCCTATCTTGTGTCAAAATCTCTTGACAACTTCTAATTTTTTTATTTTGAGATCAAATTTTAAATATAAAATAAATAATATAACTCTTTGGGTATCTTATACCTAAAACTACTTCTTAAACTTCTTAAACAGAAGGGCCCTAGGAAACCACAACAATTTTGTTTTGTTTTGTTTTGTTTTGCTTTATAAAAGGAGGTAAAATAATGAGCTTTATTTGACATATTAGTATTAATGAGTTGTATGGGAAGAGTCATTAAATCAGAAGATATGTTAATTTGTTTAGGTAATTGTCAGTCATATAAACATTTCAGTAAAACCAGAACATATGGGCAGGTCCTGGAGGTTTGCTAGTGTCCTGGTTGTCCACCATATGTTTCTATTTACTTTGTGTGGAGCTCAGGGGTGTAATGTATCAATCATAGTTTCAGTTACATTTTAAAATGTTTATCGTTATTGCATCACTACCTCTTTAATTTGAATATATAATCTTCTAAGTAGCTTTAAACTGGGAATTCACAATAATTGACTGGTGGTTTGAATAATGTGTAGCTGTTGAGACCCACTGTGGACTTACTGAATCTCTACCTGACATTCTTGCTGTATTCTTGGTCTGTTCTCATAGTATGTATCCTTAGTATAATCATAACATAAGGTGTCAAGATTCTTACTTTTACATCAAAATATTTTCCTGTAAAGATTATTTCATTAATTTTTATAAACTGAAATAACATTAACTGTCTTCTTTGAAAGTATGATTTTTAATACTTATTTTGTTTAAAATATTTTGGGGGGATTTACATTACTATCTTGTTTTGTTCTCTTGTCAGCTGCATGTCTCCTTATGAAGTTTCATTAAATTCTCTACTTTGAAAACAATCAGTAGTAAGTGAGGCCCATCTTGTCATCTGTGGACATCACTTGTCATTGCTGTTTCACTGTGATAATTTCCTGAGAGCTCTGCAACTTGGTCAACAGGCTTTGATTTCAACAGAGGACTCTCTGAGAGCCCTCTGAATAGGATATGGCCAAGGAACTTTAGGTCCAGACTTTTGATGGCATCCCTGAAGCAAACTCGGAGACCATACCAGTGGAACTGAGCCAAAAGTTCCAGAAACTTAATCATGGGCCAATGGGTTCATAGCAGTCTTCACCCAAGGTCTGATTGAAAACAATCACACAGGACTGAATTACTGATGAGGAATGATGCTAAGTTTTATTTAGAATATTATTGATGTTTTAATATTTTAAAAATTTCCTAGATATATAAGGAAGTCTTTTCTCTTTCTTTTTAAATTGTCTGTAACTCATAATAGTCTAGTAGACTCTACTTTTGTAAGCTGAAATGAAATGTTTGTAAATGATATCTTTTTCACTTACTTGATTCCTCCAGAATTTGGAAGCACTTATAGCTTATTCTTTATTTTCATAGCAATACACCTAATGGAAAAAGCAATGACAATCTGTCCTTCTACTAGATCATAACTGGAAACCTTAGTTATTCAAACTTTGACCTGCAGTGTCATAATTAATGTCATATTTAAGATTAACACACATTTACTTAAGTCTTAGCAGTCACTTTGAGGGAATCAAGATTAATTTTGTAGAACCAATGCTTCCAGAGCCCTTTTGGGAAAAGTGGCACTGTTACTGGGGAGAGCTGAGTCAGGAGACCCCACCAAGCTTATTCCTTGCCTCACTTATGAGATACAAATTCAAGTAAGAGACAAACACATATAGTGGAAATGAGATAGCAAGTTTATTTATGAAATTATAGGCAGGCACCCAGCTAGTCAGAATGGCCTGCATAATTAGTCTTAATGCCCTATATATAGGGGAAATAAAGTTGCTAGTAAGTTTGTTAGTAAGTTTGTTCTAAACCCTTGAGCACCTGGCTACAAGCAGGCACCTGGCCAATTCAAGTATGTTAGTTATTTGGGGTACAGAGATTATATACTATAGTTGGCTTCTGGGTTCCCCCTCCTAATCACCCTCTCCAGATCTTGGGATTAATAGGTAGTAATAAAGGCTTTCTTTCTCAGATAGTGGAGGTGATACACATGGACTTTCAAGGGCTCTTCTTCTGCACTACCATAGATTTGCCTGCGATATTCAGAATGCCTAGCAATGTTATTGGACCAGGTTTAGGACTGCATCAATGAGTGAGACATGTTTCCCTTCTGTTTCCAGCCTTTTGTTATAAGTTATTTGTTAGATTGTAATGATGGAGGCTCTGCTTTATTTTGCCTCTGGCTGCTTATTCCTAGTTCTATCTACAGTACCTAGCTCTTACAGGTGAGTGAAAACCACTTCCTGGCAGGCCCAGGCAGGATATCTTTCCTACAGGAAAGATAAATTCACCCAAATAAATAGGTACTGCAAGTGATATGAAATGCTGAGCTCTAGTCTTGAGTTCTGAGCCTCAAAGGCTTGCAAAGGCCTAATCTGAGAATCCTTATGAAAACTTTCAGCAAAAATCATAAGAAGGCCCATTTGGCAAATTAACACTTTTGCTGCAGCTGTGTAAATAATCAGGCCAAATCTAATGAAATATAAATATTTCTTCAACATTATTTTTATTAAAAGTGGGGAAATTGTTGAAAAAATGTTTTAACAAAAAATTAATTTTGTCACCATTTGTATTTTTCATTTTGATTTTCCCTTACTCCATGTACATTTGTGTTATTTCCTCTATTCCTCTGAACCAGTAACCACATCTGTCTGGTTGTTGTATATCATATGAATAAAGTAATTCTTTAACATGAGTTTATTTTTGCATTTATATGCAAACATGATTTTATTTTTTCTAAAAATTATCTTTTAATACTTTCTTTAGATATATTCAGAATTAATTGAAAAATCTGTGATTGAAGACAGTGTATTATTTGCTAGAATTAATAGGTGGACTACAATACTACCAACAATGTAAGAGCATGTTCTGTTCAATGTGTTCAGTACTTAAAATTGTTATAAAATATAGACCTGTAAATGAAAAGAAGAAAAACCCAAATAGTGATTATTTATTACCATAGTAGGATAATTTATACCCTTTTGTAGCAGTAAGTTGCCTTAACTTTAGGTCAGCAAAGTTACTAGCTGGAAATTAAAAATAACAATCCTTAGGATCAGCTAGTTTTTTTATTGGTAGAGTTTCTATAGTCTTATTAACCTGGGTAATCAGATCTCTTTAGATAGTCAGCTGCTGATGGTTTCTTGGCTAGTGTGGCACACCGAGTACCCATGGATGTGATAAATACTGTTCATCTATTTCATAGTCTCTGCCTTCTATTATAGGAAAAATAAATATTTTACCCCTATAAAAATGAGCATGGAAATCAAATTTTATTCTCCCCCTTTGCACTTTTTTAAACATGTAAGTGGGAAGAGCATAAAGATTTAGAATCTCATTGACATGTTTACACCACAGCTCTTGAAACATTTTAAACAGGTCTAGTTTGAAAGTAAGAGTATTCAGTTTAATATTAAGTAACAAGTTTTAACATAGCCATCCTGTAGTTATATTAATATATGAAATCATTACTCTTTAAAATTTTATAACAGATCATGAGAGAAAAAACCTTTAAAAATTGCATGACCTAGTATTTTGATATTATTATTGAACTACAGATTTGCAAATAATGTCAGCTTTATTCAATTAATACAGATGACATGTGAAGATGTGTTTTCTTACCTTTTCATATATGTAATTTGTACATAACTATGCTGCTGACAAACATAAATGTGGAAATCACTTTCATTCTAAAAAAAAAAAATAGAATTGTATGACCTAGTATTTTGATGTTATTATTGTTCTCTTGCAGGTTTAAAGGTTTACCATGACTTTTCCATATATTTTAATTCAATTAGAATATAAGAATTGCAGAACTAAGTTATCAGATGAGGCAGAGTTTCCTGTAATTAAATAGTTACTTGAGTCTGGAGGAAAAATGGCAAAAGCTCCTGAGTATCCTGCATTTTAGTGGCATAGCAATCAAAACAGTTCCATAGCACTATTCATCGTGTGCTGTGAATGCAATACAGATAAACTTATTTATGGATTCCCAGGGAATGCTTCATAAAGTTATGATCTCTTAAATTTGATAATACAATAAATCTCTGTTCCCTGTGGCAAGGATTTCTATTAATCGCAGTTGACCCATGTGGAAATGTCCTGATTCAGCATTTATGTGTAAATAATCCTTGAGATTTTATGGTTGTCATGATTTATTTTTCTATATTACTTTTAAATTTTCAAACTTTAAAGATGTTTTTATTTACGAATTTCCAGAGGTGAATGAGAGGGAAAAACGCTGATTTGTTGCTCCACTTATTTTTGTATTCACTGGTTGATTCTTGTATGTGTGCTGACTGTTGACATAACCAACAGAGTTACCCAGCCAGAGCCTTCTTTAGAACATCTTTTGTCATCTTTTCTCCTTGACTAATTCTATCTGGTACATATTTTGTAACTGACAAAATGTCAGCTATTTTCTGGAAAGCTAAATCATGAATCAGGAGTATAGCTCTATTTTTAAAACAATGAAGAAGAGATTGACTTGAATAAATTGAAATATATCTCATTATAATATATAGAAACTGTATTGCTAAACAAAGACTAGGTAAGATAATTATTAAAAAGTGTGTACTGTTTTTAGAATTTTAAATGATATATAATACACTTAGAGAAATTTTAGGAGTGAAAAGTTTTACATTTTGGAAAGAAGAAGGGGGTTGGATGGATGTGAGGTAATGACTTTCAGAAGAAGAGAGTTTAACAGCATTAAAGAGGTTGGTGAAATTTTCTTCATGTTTCTTAAGAAACAGGCTCTATAGCTTTCTTTATGATTTTAGCCAATAAACTTATGCATAACAAGAGAAAATAAATTTAAGAAATAATTTAGCTAAAGTTCCAGAGAATGGACATTGTTCGACAAGATTCTCCCAGGTTAATATTAATCCCTTCACTTTATACATGTCATGCTTGTGTATTTTAAGTTCACACCATGGTCATTTCTTAGACTATGCTTATTCCTGTTATTCATACTTTTAAGTAAGGCATATGAAACAATGATTTTAAATATTTTTCATATATTTTTTAAGTTTTCATCATAATCTCAATTTATTTTTTTTCTAATTATTATCATCTAGATTTTTATTTAAAATACTAAATTAAAAAATACATCAGTAAACAGGGAAAAGGGGAAGGATTTACAGGAACAAGTATAAAAGACACATGGACAAAAACTAGGGGGGTGGAAATGGGAGGGGAGAAGGCTGGGTGGGTGGGCTGGGATGGGAGTAGAAGACAGAAAATTGTACTTGAACAACAATTAAAATTAAAAAATTAAAAAAAATACCTCAGTAAACAACTCAATTAATATATCTAACAAAATTGACAATACTTGATGTGATGCTTCAGGAGTATAGCCATAGTATTTGTCAGCATTATAGGTCTTGATGGTCTGGTAAGCAGCTGCATGCATGTCAAGTCTTGGTGCTCGGTAATATGAACATGATCTCAGTATAACTGTGAGCAGTGTTTAATGATGGGGTCAGTTAAACAGAAGACCCTTCCCTACTTTTCATTCCCTCCCTTTAGAAGCTACTGGACATCTTAAAAGATGTTGAAGTAGGGCTATTTTAATGGCGTGCCTTCATCCTTGTGTTTTAATTTCTTCTTAAAATAGTTTAGAACATTTCTCAGCATTCTGAAGCATCCATCATCCAACACATCTCCAATGTGCAACAAATATCTGAGGACAGAGTAGGTGGAAGCTGCATCCACTTGCTCCTAATCTGGATCTACAACTGAACTTTGAACTTTCCAAGAATCAACTTGAACAATCAACTGAAACCTAGCTGATATGAAGGTTTGAAACGAAGGAGTATAGAAGTTGCTTTCTACAGGCTGGTAAGAGGGGTTTAAAAGTGGAGGGGGAAAGACCCCGTGCATGGCTACAATTGCAGCTAAAGACCAGATAGAAACCACAGCTCTGGAGCTCCCTTTCTGCTAGTAGCAAAGGGACTTAGTTCCATGCAGGGATCCCCAACCCAAAGCAATAGAGATGGGAAGAGGAAACTGTGGGTTCTCTGGCAGTGAAGAACAGTGTGGTTCTACTGTGTCTCTGAAAATCAGAGTTCACACATTCAGCGAAACATGAAGTATGTTTACTGTTTCAGTGCCAGCCTGGAGAGTTCACTAATATGAGCTCAGACAGCTAGAGAGACTCTGCTTCCCTGCCATGCTTGAGTCCCTGATGGTTTCAGACATCAACATCTTAACGGGGCTCTCTGATTTCTGGGGAGGCACAGGGCATAGACCCAAACATTGAACTTACTAAGTGGTGTCAATGTAAGAAATGTCCAAACATGTAAGAATTTTTATGAGTTTATTTGAGTCAAACTGACAAGTACCAGAAAGCCAAACCTCAACAGACTGAGAAAATGCTCCAGAAAGTGGCAGTTTTGCACCTTATTTTATATTTTACAATCAAAACAGTAGGCATGAAGGGGTTACATGAAATCCATTGGTGATAAATTAGGGAGATGGGAAAAAGCAAAGCAAAGACACCTTTGGGATTGGTTAATAAGTAAAATGATGGACACATACTTCTTTTTCCATAGGTGGGTACAGGATAGTTAACAGTCAACAGTTAACACCATAACAATAAGAATGAATGTATTTGTCTTCTCTGCTCTGGTGCTGTGATTGTGCCCCAGAGGTTTGGAAAAAGGGAAGTTACCTTGATATTCCAAAGGTATGTTATCATAAATGCAAAAAGAAAATAGGCTTACTTAAGGTAAAAATTGACTTTTGTCAGGGAAGATTCTAGCCTAGGACAATGACTGTCCATTATGACCTAATTTTAGTTAATAAATTATCATTTCAAACTATTCATTGTGGTCACTTTAGGTTTCTGCACTTGTATGGTTGTCACAAAGGTCTTCCCTGAGCTTGTTAGTTTTTGCATTTGGCTCCTTTTTTTCACATAACGGCTTGGGGAAAATGACTGCTTTCCCCCTTCTTGAGCACACAGGTGGTGCTCTTCCCTCCACCATGGGCCATGCCTACTGCTGCTGCTATTGCTTTGGAGAGGAACCAAGCAGAGCTGAAAATTTATTTTTGGCTCATTCTAAACTTTTTGCAGCCACACCAAGCCACACTGGGTCTTCAGGTCCTTTCCCATTGAGACTGGTAAGGGAACTCAAGAATTAAAGATTTGTGCATGTGGAAAACTGTTATTCTAGGATTTGGAATGCATAGCCTACATGACTCCAGGAAGTTGACAACCAGTTAAAACTTTGTACTCCAGGGGCACTGCAAGTGATTGAGATGGTATCTAAGCCATTGTGTTACAGGGGAGGAATGTCCGTGATGCAGATAAAGAATTGTTGCTCAGCAAATAAAGAAATACTAGGAAAATTGTCACTGAACTGCAACTCTTATTAATATTTTCCCAACCCCCTTACCTATCCTTTACTTCTTTCTATAAAAAAAAGTTGGCTTAAGTTGAGGTGCTAAGATGCTTTCTCAGGATATGTAGCCTGCTATCTTCTTAAATTGCTGGCATCTGAATAAAAT
Source organism: Carollia perspicillata (assembly GCA_004027735.1). NCBI lineage: Eukaryota > Metazoa > Chordata > Mammalia > Chiroptera > Phyllostomidae > Carollia > Carollia perspicillata. Next base: position 20,520 of record PVKM010001883.1, read on the forward strand.
GCCCATAAAGATTCAATCCTTATCTTTACTTATTGATTCTGGTAGTGACAGGCAGCACAGAGGCTGACTTTTCCAATTTCAAGACCAGCTTGCAGAGAGATTGGATAACTCTGTTAAGAGGGGTTTTAGGGTTCTCTCCCAGCTTGTTTGCCAGCAAATGGGGCACAGCATGGAACAGAGAGTTTCACACCGTGTCTCCTGAGGAAGCTGCTATCTGAGAGTTAGACAAGCAAGGGCTGAGATGGTTGGATATTTTTCATGGAAGCAAACCCAGTCTTAGTGTACACTACCCAAGGAAGAGGATGGACTGTTTGCTCCCCTCTTACAGGTTTGCAGGTACCACTCCAAAAGCAGAAACTCTGCATATAAACCCTGCCATGGCCCAGATACCCCCACTGGGTACATTTCCACAGGGGGAAGGAGGAACAACTCAGAAAGTGGTCTTACAAAATGTGAGATCCTTGGAGGTTATTGTCTGGGAGTAGGACAGAAAGCATAGACTCCTAAGTCTAAGACTCCTAACTCTTAGCATAAGTCTAAGTCAAAGTCTGAAGTCTTGGAATGAGATGGAGAATGTATCCCCCACCCATGAGCTGGTCCAGCACTAGCCCAGAGGGAGAATCTTGTTATCTACCCCTCAAGGTCCTGAGCTGCTGGGCTCACTCTTGTAAAGGGGAAAGCTGAAGGTACCCATCCTGAATCAGCAACAAGCCCCACTAGGGAATCAAGTGCTGGGGTCTCAGGAAAAGACTGAACTGGTTGGCTTTGAGCAGGGGCTACTTTCTCTTCACTGAGTACCCTATTGACTGTGTGACCCACAAATGGGAAACTTACCACAGGCCTGTGCTCACCCTACAGTCCCTCATTAAAATGCTCAGGAGGAAGACCAGATAATCCCAAGGAGGGGCAGAGTGGCTGAAAAATGAAGGTGGACCTCAGGGAACCATGACTCTTAAAGAGAGATGTTACCAGTTCTAAGCAGGAAGAAGCTAACTCTTTTACACATCAGCAACTCACATGTACATGCAGGTCCAGCAGACATAGCCACAAGCACTGAATAGCCTGGTAGCTATAGACAGGTCACCCAGGTTACACACAATGTCTGACAGTGAACTGTATATGAACCCCAATCAAGTGTACCCAGAACCAGCAAAACTAATGGTGGGGTTCAGCTCACACCAAAGCTCCAGCCAACTAGTTGTACAATCAGTACACTCTGCTGGGAACATGAAGGGACAGCCCCTGCACAGCATCTTGCACACAGAGGTTGAGGGCTACTCTTACAGTCTTCCAGCCTGAAGGGATAACTCAACTGATGAAATAGCCAACAACATTCAGGTCTCAACTACAACAGGGGGGACACAGAACCATAAGAAACATTCTTGAACATCACGGTTCAGGAGTTATGAAGGATTGTGCAACTGACCCCAGTAAGATACCTTTACCTTAAAACCACCAAAGAAGGTTCAGGAGACATAATATACCTACCTAACACACAGAGATCAAGCGAGGCTACAAAGAAGAATGTCCCAAGCAAAAGAACAATAGAAATCCCCACAAAAATAATTATAAGAAATACATCAAAGGGAAGCAACAAAAATACCAGATGCAGAGTTTAAAATAATGCTTATAAGAATGCTCAGTGATCTTGGGGGGAATGGATAATATCAGTGAGAACTTAAGTAAAGAAGTAGCAATCATTAAAAAAATATATAGAAACCATAAACAAGAACCAATAATAAATGAAGATTACAGTATCTGAAATGAAAATTCAGTTTCAGGAATCAACAGCAGGTTAGAAGAAGCAGAGGATCAAATCAGCAAATTAGAGAACAAGATACAGTAGCAACCAAAGAGAAAATGAAAAAAAAAAAAGAGAGAGATTTTAAGAGAAGAAAAATCTAAGGGACCTTTGAGATAACATCAAGCATAACAACATCTGTTTCACAGGCATGCTGGAAGTTGAGTTGAACAAGGGAGCGAATACGTTTGAAAAAAATAATGACAGAAAACTTTCCTAACCTGGTGAAGGAAAAGGTCATACAAGTTCAGAATGGACAGAGAGTCCCAATCAAGATGACCCCGAAGAGACACACACCAAGAAAAAAAATCATAATTAAAATGGGAAAGACTAAAAACAAATATAAATTTTAAAGGCATTAAAAGGAAGACAGTTACTTACAAGGGAGTTCCAAGAAGACTGCGAGCTGATTTGTCAAGAGAAATACTACTGCAGAAGGGACTGGCATGAAATATTCAAAGTGATAAAAGCTGACAACATATAACTAGGATTGCTCTACCCAGCAAGGCTATAACTTAAAATTGAAGGCAAATAAAGAGCTTCCAAGACCAAAAAAATAATAAAAAGTTAAAGGATCTCACTACCACCAAAATGGCATTGTGAGAAAAGTTATAGGACATTTTCCTAAAAGAAGAAGAAATAGGGAGAGAGAAAAACAAGTACAACAAAAATGACAATAAATAAGTACCTCTGTATAATGACCTTAAATGTAAATGGATTAAGTGTTCCAATCAAAAGACATACAGTAGCCAAGTACATAAGAAAACGTGACCCATACATACACTGTCTACAAGACACCCACCTCAAAAAAAAAAAAAAAAAAAAGATTTCCACAGCCTGAGAGTAAAAAAATGGAGAAAAAATATACCATGCAAATGAAAACAGAAAAAAAAAAAACCAAACAAACCAAAGCTGGAGTAGTAATACTTGTATCAAACAAAACAGACTTTATAGGCTGTAACAAGAAACAAAGAAGGTCGCTATATAATACTAAAGTAATCAATCCAACAAGAAGACATAACCTTTGTCAACATATGTGTACCTAATACAGGATCACATAAATATATAAAGAAAATATTTTTTACTTTAAGGAAGGTATTGACAGCTATACTGTCATAGTAGGGGATTTTAATATCCCACTGCCATCAATGGATAGAGCTTCCAGACAAAAGATCAACAACAACAAAAAAATAGTGATATTAAAAACACACACTAGATCAAATATATATAATTGATATTTACACAATATTTCACCCCAAAGCAGCAGAATATACACTCTTGTCAGGTGCATATGGATCATTCTCAAGACAGGACACATATTAGGTCACAAAACAAGTTTTAATACATTTGAAATTGAAATCACATCAAGCATTTTCTTGGATCAGAGTGGCATGAAATTAGAAATCAACATTAATAAAGAGACTCACAACACTCAACTTTATGGAGACTAAATAGCATATTATTAAATAATGAATGTATTAACAATGAGATCAAAAAGGATATAAAAGTACCTTGAAACAAATGAAAATGCACACACAACACAAAATCAATGGGACACAGTGAAAGCAGTTCTCAGAGGGAAGTTCATAGCTCTATAAGCCTACTTCAGGAAACAAGGAAAATCTCAAATAAATAAGCTGAACCTACACCTAAAAGAACTAGAAAAACAATAACTAAGCCCAGAGCAAGTAAAAGGAAGTAAATAATCAAGATCAGAGTAAAAGTTAACAACATAGAGACTAAAAGACCAATATTGAAAATCAATGAAAACAGGAGCTGATTCCTTGAAAAGAAAAAAATATTGACAAACCTTTAACCTGACTCATCAAAAATGAAAAAAAAAAAGGTAGAGAACTTGAATAAATAAAATCAGTAATGAAAGAGGTGAAGTAACAACTGATAACACAATACAAGATATTGTAAGAAATTACTATGAACAATTACATAACAAGAAACTGGACAACTTTGGCAAAGTCAAAAAATTTCTAGAAATGTACAAATTTCCAAAACTGAATCAGGAAAAAGCAGAAAACCTGAATAAACTTATAACATCTAATGATGTTGAAGCAGTAGTCAAAAAACTCCCAGCACACAAAAGTTGTGGCCCAGATGGCTTCACAAGCTAATTTTACCAATGATTCAAAGAAGGATTAATACTGATTCCTCTCAAACTGTTCCAAAAAATTAAAGAGGAAGGAAGACTTCCAAGCACTTTTTGTCAAGCCAGTGTTATCTTAAGTCCAAAACCAGAAGAAGACAAAATGAAGAAAGAAAGTTATAGGCAAATATCCCTGATGAACATAGATGCTAACATCTTCAACAAAATACTGGCAAACTGGATCCAGCAATACATTATAAAGACCATACACCACAATCAAGTGGGGTTTATTCCAGGGATGCAAGGTTAATACAATATTTGCAAGTCAATAAATGTGATACATTACATAAACAAAATGAAAGACAAAAATCACACAATCAGTTTGATGCAGAAAAAGTGTTAAATAAAATTCAGCATCCATTTATAATAAAAACTCTCAGAAAGTGGGTATGGGGGATCATACTTCAATATAATAAAGGCCAAATAAGAAAAAACAAGAGCTAACATCATTCTTCATGTGCAAAAATTAGTTTCCCTTAAGATAAGGAACAAGATATGGATGTCTTTCACTACTCTTATTCAACATAATTCTGGCAGTCCTATCCACAGTGATCAGACAAGAAGAAATACACAGTATCTGAATTGGAAAGGGGAAAGTACAATAAAATTGTCATTATTTGCAGTTGACATGATATTATACATAAAAAAATCCAAAGAATCACCTAAAAACTATCATGCCTAATAAATGAATTGGGCAGAGTAGCAGGATACAAAATTAGTATCCAGAAATTGATGGCATATTTATGCACCAATAATGAACTATTGGAAAGAGAAACTGAAAAAAATCCCATTTACTATTTCTATTAAAAAAACCATACCTAGAAATAAATTTAACTAAGGAAGTAAAGTACCTGTACTCATAAAACTATAGAATACTGAAGAAAGAAACCAACAAAGACACAAATAAGTGGAAGCATATACCATGCTCCTGGATTGCAATAATTAACATCATTAAAATGTCTATACTACCCCAAGTGATCTACACATTCAACACAATTATTATTAAAATACCAATGGCATATTTCAGAGAACCGGAATGAATACTCCAAAAATTATATGGAACCATAAAACAACCCCCCAAAACTTCAGCAATCTTGCAAATGAAGAACAAAGTTGGAAGTATCATAATACCTGATATGAAACTTTACTACAAGACCACTGTAATCAAAACAGCCTGGCACTGGCATATGAAAAGAATTGTAGATCAATAGAACATAACAGAGAGCCCAGAAATTAATCCATGCCTTTATGGTCAATTAATATTCGACAAGGTGGAAAAGCATACATTAGAACAAAGATAGTCTCTTCAATAAATGGTGTTGTGAAGATGGACCAGTACATAAAAAAATGAAACTAGATCAGCAACTTATATCATACACAAGAGTAAACTCAAAATTGAAAAGACTTAAATGTAAGTCATGATACCATAAAAATCTTAGAAGAAAATACAGGCAGTAAAATCTCAGATATCTCATGTTGGAATATTTGCCCTGATATATTTCCTAGCGTAAAGGAACCGAGGGCAAACAAATAATGGGATGACATCAAATTTAAAACTTCTGTTTTGTAATCAGCAAGAATGAAAAGGGAATCCACTATACAGGATAACTTTTTTGCCAATGATATATCTGAAAAGGATTTAATCTCCAAAATATACAAAGAACTAATACAACTCAACACCAGGAAGACGATCCAATTAAAACATGAGCCAAAGACCAAACAGACACTTCTCCAAAGAGGACATACAGATGGCCTGTGAATACATGAAAAAAAAAATGCTCCAAAACACTAATCATGAGAAAAATGCAATTTAAAAACAGTGAGTTATCACCTCACACTTGTCAGAATGGCTGCCATCAATAAATTTTAAAAAAGTGTTGGCAAAAATGTGCAGAAAAAGGAATTCTAGTGCACTGCTGGTAGGAATGTAGTCTGGTGCATATACTGTGGCAAACAATATGGAATAGCCTCAAAAATTAAAAATGGATATGCCATTTGACACAGAGATCCCACTTCTGGGAATACTCATATATCATAAGAATCATAAAACTCCAATGCAAAAATAAAACATATGCAGCCCTATATTCATAGTAGTGTTGCTTACAATAGCCAGGATGTGGGAACAGCCTAGTGTCCATCAGATGAGTGGATAAAAAGGCTGTGGTATTTTTACACAAGGAAATACTCCACGGCAGTAAAAAAGAACCTCTTAGCTGCTGTGACAGCATGGATGAACCTGGAGATTATTATGCTAAGTGAAATAAGCTAGTCAGTAAAAGAGAAGTACCACATGATCTCATTTATAAGTGAAATTTAATGAATACAATAAACTAATTAACAAAATAGAAACAGAAGCATAGATACATGGAAAAGACGGACAGCTGCCAGTGGTCGGGAGTGGGACTGGTGCATTACCCATGATGCATTATGGGTAATGATGTTGGACAATGATCTTGGATTAACTAAGGGAGGTGAGAGTGTGAGTCTGGTTGGGGGTGGTAAAAAGAAGTGGGACCAACTGTAATAGCATAAATAGTAAATTAAAAATATGGAATGAAAACAAAACAAACAAGAAATGAAGACTGTTTTCACTAGAGGAAGTTTGTTCTTTTAGGCTCGGGATGTTCCAACATCATTGTTACATTACTTTAACTGTATCATAATCCAAGGAACTGAAAACTTTAGTAATTAGACAAATATACCCCTGATGTGTTGTCCTAGACCAGCATGTAAATTTGTTGTCTGTTAATTTCACAAGGTTCTTAGGGTTATTCAGTTACTGGTTGCTCATAAAGACATTGAAGCTGGGTAAATTCAGATGCATGTAACAGTCTCCCCAGGGTTCATTTGGCTCTGAAGTGGTGTCATGAAACACAAGTCATCTAATTCCATTCAATATGTTAGTGAAAGTGTAGGGAAAGTGAGGAAAATGGAATGTATCCTTTAAGTAGTTCAGAAACTCAACATTCTCACTCTAGAAAAATATGTTCTGGACTACCGGCCAAGATGAAGGCATAGGTAGATACACTTTGCCTCATGCACAACCAAAATAAAAAAGGACAGCAACAAATTTAAAAGCAAAAAAATAACCAGAATTGCCAGAAAGTAAACTGTATGGAAGTCTGACAACCAAGGAGTTAAAGAAGAAACATTCATTCAGACCAGTAGGGGGGCAGAGATGAGCAACCAGGGTGGAGAGGAATGATAGCAAGGTGGAGACTGCAGACCTGGTGAGGTGGCATGTGGTGGAGCAGACAATCCCACATTTGTGTGCAAATAAATCAGGAGAAACAACAGGGGAGCAAGACAGGCCATGTAAACCAGGGTTCCAGCATAAAGAAAAAAAAAGTTTTAAAACCTCTGACTGAAAAAACCTGTGGGGTTTGAGGCTGCAGGAGAAACTCCAAGCCTCACAGGAGAGTTTATTGGACAGACACACAGAGTCTTAGAATGTACACAAAACTACCTACCCAGGAATTAGCACCAGAAAGGCCCAATTTACTTGTGGGATAGCAGAGCAAGTGACTAAAAGCCATCCAAGAGCTGAGCAAGCAGCATTTTCCCCTCTCGGAACCCCTCCCCACATACAGAGCCATAAGGCAGTGAAATGGGTTGCCCTAGCCTGGTACATACCTAAGGATCCACCCCTTACTACATAACAGATGCACCAAGACAAAAAATTATGGCCCAAATGAAAGAACAGATCCAAGCATCAGGAAAAATACAACTAAGTGACAAAGAGATAGCCAACCTATCAGATGCAAATTTCAAAACACTGGTAATCAGGATGCTCACAAAAAAATGGTTGTGTATGGTTGCAAGATAGAGGAAAAAGTGAAAAGATGAAAAGTTAAATAAAAGAAAATGTACAGGGAATCAACAGCAAAGAGAAGGAAATCAGTGGTTTGGAGCATAAGGTAGAAATAAACATTCAACCAGAACAGAATGAAGAAACAAGAATTCTAAAAAAAAGGGGGAGAGAGGTATAGGAACCTCTGGGACAACTGTAGACATTCCAACTTAATAATCATACAGGTACTAGAAGGAGAAGAGGAAGAGCAAGAAATTGGAAACTGATCTGAAAACATAATGAAGAACTTTCCTATTCTGGCGAAGGAAATAGACTTCCAGGAAGTCCAGGAAGATCAAAAAGTCCCAAAAAGTTGGATCTAAGGAAGCATACACCAAGGCATATCATAATTACATTACATAGGATTAAAGATAAGTAGAGAATCTTTAAAGCAGCAAGAGAAAAGGAGACAGTTACCTACATAGGAGTTCCCATGAAACTATCAGCTGATTTCTCAAAAGAAACCATGCAGGCAAGAAGGGGCTGGATAGAAGTATTCAAAATCATGAAAGACAAGGATCAACATCCAAGATTACTCTATCCAGCAAAGCTATCGCTTAGTATAGAAGATAACTTGCTTCCAGATAAGGTCAAGTTAAAGGAATTCATCATCACTAAGTCCTTATATGAAACATTAAAATAACTTATCTAAGGAAAAGAAGAAAATCAAATATACAAAAAGTAAAATGACAACAAACACACAGCTATCAACAACTGAACCTAAAAATACAAAAGTGAACTAAGCAAACAACTAGAACAAGAACAGATTCACAGAAATGAGATCACATGGAGGTTATCAGTGGGAAGGGGAAGGGAAGAGAATGTAGGAAAAGCTACGGGGAATAAGAAGCATAAATGGTAGGTACAAATTAGGCAGGAGGAGGCTAATAATAGCATGGGAAATGGAGAAGCCAAAAAACTTATATGCATAACACATGAACATGAACTAGGATGGGGGAATGATGGTGTGGGTGGGGGGGATACAAGGCAGAGGGAAATAAAGGGGAGAAAAAATGGGACAACTGTAATAGCATAATCAGTAGTGTATGTATATATGTATATAGTCTATAAAATATATATATTTACAGAATATGTATATTCTGTAAAATGTCAGGCAATTAGGACAAAAATGGATTCTTGAACTAAATATGAAATAACTGGGTTATGAAACACCTTCACGCACATCTCCTTTCTTGTTTTCTTTCAAAAGACAGATAAATGGAGGGCCTGTCAATTTGTTCATATGTGCATATCACTCTTAACTTTTAAGACCAAAGTATAAACTAAAATAGACATAATACCCAATAATGGAAAACATCAAAAGCTAAAATATTGTCTATTATATTATTTTTCTAAGAAACCACTGTACCACACTAAAATAATAGTCTGTTGTGTGAATATTTATAAAGAGACTAAGAAAATTTTCCTAAGAATAAATTGACCAATTTACAGTCATTATCTATGTGGCATCTACACAAAAAGTATTGAGAAGATTCCTAAACTGTCCCCTACAGGGAAAGCCATTGATGGCTTCACCATCTTCAAGGCTGTCAAGCACAGGACACAACATCAGGGTTGAGTGCTTATCCAGTGAGCACACCACCATCTGTTTAAATAGTATTCTATGATCTTTTGGAAAATTTAGAACTTCAAGATTTGATATGATGAAAGCAGTTTACCTATGAACAATACAGTGTATTTGTAAGCATTTTGAGTTATGTAAACATTTGATAATATTAGCCATAAAAAGTCACTAAAGTGTTGACAGATGGCAATATCCATTACATTCACTAATGTTTTAAATTTTAACAATCAGTGTGTATATACATATATACTTATTTATATAAAAGTACTTTATCTTCCATATATTCCATTAATTTATTTTTACTGAACTTTTAAAGTATATTGTTTCCAAATTTCTCTTTAACAACATTTATTGCCAGCTGACTGTCCTAAAATTGGGCTACAAAAAGCCAACTCGAAGTTTCTAACAAAGATTATCAGCTTCACTTAAAGGAATATTTTAGCTTTATGAATTTAAAGTTTGAAAATTTATTGCAGTATCTATACATTGTAATTTGAACTGATTCTCTTACATTCCACCTGTGAGAGGTCAGTAATATCACATTCTCACAGTTATCAATGTACAGAAAGGTCACATAGGACAGACATTATCCACCGGTCAGACTTAGAGTTTTCAGAAATATAGGTAAACTGATTATTTTATAATTTTAAGACATTTTCCTTGGGGCCATCAATAAACCTGGTGATGAAGTAACTAGGTCAGGTTACCAAAATGTGACTTGAACTTCAGTATCTCCGTTTTTACATGGAAATTCTAGGTTCCAGTTTATGGGATGGCAACCACATTTTGTTTCCAGCTTTCTAAAGGTGTTTTGATTTGTTGCTTTTTTTTCTCCAAGACTTTGAGACTTCAAAGCTTCTTCATTGTGTTCTTACACTGGAAATAATTCTAAAAACTTTAAATGGTTCTTCTAGTAAAGAGAAACCATAGGAAAATATTCGATACTTATATTAGCAGGTTATCCTATATTTTTAATGTGATAATTATTGGCAAAAGTCTGAAGAGTGGGAGGAGAGAGATCATAAAGGAAATTTCCAAGGCAGAGGAGGTTAAATGTTCTCCAAGACTGGTAGTTACCAGGCTGTTTCTCTCTCTTCCTCCTTCCCTCCCACCCTCCCTCCCACTTCTCTCTTTTCTTCCTTCCTCCATCAAATTCCTACTAAACACCCAGATATGAAACAGTGATAGACAATGAGAACTTACAGATAAAACAGCCTTGACAGTCCTTATCGAGGTAGGAGGTGAACTACTGATCATACACACATGATGTGTTATAGCATTCATATAGGTTCATGTGCAGGTAGTATAGCTAACTCACAAGTGTTTTGAGAATTGAAACAATGTTTATGAGCATACAAAGACAAAACACATTACTTCCAAATTAAGATAAATAGGATTATCTTCATAAAAATGTAGAATTTAAATTGAGGCTTTTTTTCCTTAGGCATGTATGTGAGGAAAGAGTGAAGACAGGAAATATATAAAATGTCACTTTACCAAGCTGCTAAAACTATGAACGTGATGATATCTGAGGCATGAAGACAGACCATTCTTGTTCTAATTAGTCTTAAAACTTAAACTTTTTCAACTTCCCAATCCTGGATCTACATCTGGACCTCCTAGTAACCCTCTAATTACCACCTGAAGGGCTCACATATACTCTTCATCCACCCAACATCAGTTATCTTCATAGGGAAGGACCAGACCTCCTGGCATCCATCACCCCGACTATATGTCATCTGACTGATAACCATCCTGGACCAAACCTAGAGTTAATGATGCAGGACTGATAATTCCCAATAAAGTACTTTTTGTTGTAGGAACTTTTCACTTTGCTTTCTTCTTTGGAACACTTTTGGATTTTGCCTGTGCTCCCAGGTTGCAAATCCAAGACCCTTGAATTTCTAGCAAAGTCTCTATACTTTTTTGAGTTCATTCAACATATGCTTTGGGTATCAAGGAATTGGAGCTTATTTGAAGAGCTAAGTCACAAGTAGAAATTTTCAAAGGTTATATAAGGAACAATAAATAATTCACTTCAGTCAAATCTCAGAGTGATTTGACCATTGCATGTTCCCTTACTTTCTACTAGCATGTCCTTGACCTCAGGTGTCCAGAGAGGCTATGAAAAGCTTTAAGATGCATGAGATTCTCTAGTAGAAAAAGCCTCTAGGACTTGATGTGCCTCAGGTTCAAAACTTCCCCAAATCCAATCCTTTTACCCAATTTCCTAAGTATGTGGCTTTTCATTATAGTTCTTCCTTCTGTATTTACCTTATTTACATTTGGCAATGCAAGTCTGAAGTCTACTTCACCACCACCCAGAAGTCATCCTCAGGAAACAATGCCACTGGTAAGCTTCATTTTGCTCTTTATTCTCTACCAATTTCTACCTATAATTATGTTATGCAATTCCTCAGTTATCTGCCCATTTGGAGAGAGTCTCATCAAAGAAATATTTTGGGGGGATAAGTAAAAAACGACTGTATAGTTTTGATTAGATAAAGCATGACTAGAGAAACTGTATTAACCATAACAGCAAAATGACATAACACGGATATAGGAAATTTGCAAAGAAACTGTGTGCTACTTATGGACATAAGATTTGAAAAATTAGTTAAAGAAGAGATACCAATGCCCTGTATTTTGTAGGGTTTTAATAAATGAATGAATGAGTGAATGAATGATAGGAGATCCTAGGCTGAACCATGTTTGTGAACTTTCCATATTTCTGCATCTTTAAATACCTGTAAAATACTGGGTATTTCTGCCTTCACAAGTATCTGTCATGTCCCCATCTAAGGGCAGCACACACAGAGTCTGTAGTGATTCTTGTGTTGCATTATGGCCATAATGCCCACTGCCCTCTGCTGTGATTCGCACAGAGAAAAAATGTTCTACATTGAAGATCCACATAATAAGTACATGATGGGGCAGGAAATTAAGTTTGCATCTATATCTCAGAACTATTTTGCTCTCAGACATGATGGCTTACTTAGGATATGGCAGATTAAGGGAGAGGTCAATGTTGGAATAGGGTAGGAGTAGAGGTGTGATATTTAAACCAAATCAACTGGCAAGCAATCATCAGCAGTACTCTTCAAAATATAATGTTATCTCTGGTGTTTAGGAAATGCTTATTCAAAGAATGGTCCACTCAGTGACACCATTATGTCTCATTGTGTTGTCAGTGGCCTTCATAGTATTTTTTTCAGGGGATGAAAACAAGGTCCTTGATGCTAAAATATCCTTCACTGCAATCGGTAGAATGAAAACTGAATCCTTTGATTTTTTTCCTTTGTTTTTCCTCTTTGTGCGGTTGTCTTTTTTTTTTTCTTTAGCATTTAAAAGAAAAATGGTTACATTTTCCTCTCTGGTTAATATACCTGTGAATTATAACCTCAAATAATAAATAAATTTTAAAATACATACTTACAAAGTTACAATGGCAGACCCCTAAGTGTCTACATCTGATTGCTTTTTGCTAAGCTTCACAACTTAACATTTTCTAGAGAAAAGAACAATACCAATTAAGATTATTATTTTATTATTTCTGAAGGAAAATTCTCCAAAGGGTGTTGGTAATTGCAAAAATGTTCACTGGGAATTTTAGTAAGTTTGTTCAAAATAAATACTGTATTATTATACCTTTATCAGTTTTGAAACATTTCTGTTGGTTTCCTAGAGGAAAAAATTGTAATGCTCATATACATAATGAGATTCATTTTAATCCAGGTAACTACAAAACCAACTGTGTGGTAATTATTTCCTATAATCCAACACAGAAGTGTTCATCCTAACAGAAGTCAAGCAAATGTATCTTGTGGGCTCTTAGGGTAGTAATGAGGTTGAGAGTGAAGATATTCTCCAAATTATTCTAAATTTACAGAAAGTAATGTTTATGAGTAAAGAAAAGAACCACTGGGTATAGTTTATGATTTTTACTGGATAGAAGACAGAGGAAGTAAGAAACCCACATTTCAGTTTCCAGTAATATCCCACTGTTGACATATACTTTCTCCACCTATAATAAATTCATTGGTATGGTTAATCTCAGACTATGTCTGCTTCACCGGATCCATCTCTGGCCCTTTAAGTTTCCCCAATATCATATTATTATTCTTTTGTATAATTTTGTTTTGCCTAAAGGGTTTACTCTGCTCACTTTTTCTCCACTTGGCAAAGCTCATTTCAATGTAATGATGCAACTTAAATGCCCTTCCTTTGCTCTACCTTCACAACCACTTCCTGGTGCTGTTCTGTTTGTATCTCTAATGCGGCAGATACCTGCTTGTAGACAACTTGCCTGTTTGTATCCTCTCCCTGCCACTGTCTTTAGGATGGCATACCCCTTCAGACAAACAAGGTAATGTCCCCTTCAATGTCATGGATATATGGCACAGAGATTGGAATATGAGAGGTATTTAGAAAGGGATTAGACTAAATTAAGGTATGAGTCAGAGGGGAAACAGCATTCAGATGCAGTTAGAGGAACACTTGATGATAAAGGAGACAGAACCAAAACATAAGGCAAAACAAAAATCATTTAAAAGATTAGAGTTTCATTAATTTTTTTTAAAGATTTTATTTACTTTTAGAGAGAAGGGTAGGGGAGGAGAAAGAGAGCAAGAGAAATATCAATGTGTGGTTGCCTCTCGCACACCCACACTGAGGACCTGGCCTGCAACCCAGGCATGTTCCCTGACTGGGAATAAAACTGGAGACCTTTTGGTTCACAGCCTGTGCTCAATCCACTGAGTTACACCAGGCAGAGCTCATTAATTCTTTATAGAGTTTGAATACTTTTTATAAAAAAATAATGTTCATATCTTTATTAAATGACAAAGTCAAGGAATACTGTGTAAGGGCGTATGTGCATTTCTGCATCTGTGTAAAGCACAGTGAGACTGAGACAGACAGAGAGACACAGGACTTGAACATCCAGCTGTGAGTCTGGAGGTAAAAAGGACAGGGTGGTGAGCAGAAGAGGACTTGCTTTCTCTCACAACTAACCTGCATCACATCTTCCTCTACTTCACAACCTATACACTTCAAAACCAAGCAAACCAATAATTAAATGTCTTTTTTCTGAAAGGAAAAACTTGCTAATCACAGATAGTCGGTGACTTTCCTTTGGATATGTGCCCTATCACAAAAATGCACTTGCTCTGTGTTTAAATGTGATTATGTTTTAATTAATAATCACTTAATTTACACTTTTAAAAATGTGTAAAAATGATGAGCTTCTATGTCATTTTAACCCATTTTCCACTGTTCATTTATTTCATCACTTGCTTTCTCAACAAAAGTTTAAGTTGATTGTGTTAAATACAAGAGGTTATATTACTTTATTTAAACTTCCACAGCACAGGAATTTGAGGTACAGGTACTCTATGATAAACACCAGGTCAAAATGTGTATTAACATCTATGTAGAGTCTTACAGTCTTAAGGGTTTTAAAACAGTTATAAATAATTTTAAAGTATCTCTCTTCACACATATACAACCTTTTATGAAGAGGAGACTAAGATTGGATTTTCTGGTTCCAAACTCTTGGTCGTTTTTAAATTTTTTTTATTTTAATTGTTGTTCAAGTACAGTTTTCTGTCTTTTAGTCCCATCACGGACCAACCCCCACTGCTTCCCACCTCCCTCCCATTTTCATCCCCCTTAGTTTTTGTCCATGTGTCCTTTATATTTGGGCTAACATCTGGGAAGGGTGCTGTGAAGTATTTACAATTGTGTGGAACAGTAATTATTTATAATAATATTAGAGTAACACTCATATGTCAGAATCTATGTGATCTCAATAACATGAAGAGGGAGTATAAGAGTTTGTTTACTGTGCTGATGGAACACAATTCACATGAAGGACAGTAAATTAGCAATACATTGTGGAAGAGAGAATAGGGGAAACCTGTCAAATGTTGCAATATAACCCACCAAGCAAAGAAGACTATACAGAAAAAGGGGAATACCAAAAATACTATTAAAATAAAAGATGTAATAATAATGAAAAAAAATAATACATGTATGCAGCAACTTGCAGTTTCCCTGCAATAGCCGAGTGAGATTTGTCTCACTGTCTCAGCTGTTGGGTTGCCCCTTCTTTGAGTCCACCTCAGGTCATTTCACAGTTCCAAGTTTTTTTCTCACTTGTGGTATTTTTTTTAAATGGTAGGAGAAGGGAGAAAGAAGAGATAAAATTGGAAAGAAAGGATGAAGAACTAAATCAAGAACAAAGGAAAGAGAGGAATAAGCAACTGAAAGATAAAACAGTAATGAAAAATTAAAAATAATAATAAAAAACTAAAAGATTACTTAAATAGCATTGATAAAAAACACACCTCTTGTTGGCTTCAAACTGGCCAAACCAGTTTTTCTGGTCTTGCTGGCTGCAGGTGGCTGGGGAGTGATTGGTGTGGCATTTCTCCCTTCCCGATGTTTACTCAGCCTGTCTGTCAAGAACTGTCCCAAAAGCTAGTCTGGCTCCTTTCCTCAATATCTTAGATGGGGGAATCCAGGTTTTCTTCAGAGCACTTTTCCCTGGTGGCTATCACTTGTAGGCTGGGGTGCAGGGTTGCCCACTCGGCTAGGCTGCCTCAATCCTGCGGGCTTGGGCACTGAACCCTTCCCAGTGTTACAGGGAATGCAGTGCCTTCCTGCATAACCTTGGGGTCTCTGCCCAGCTAGGTGGAGGGTCAGCTGCCAGGCTGTCCAGCTGATTTCCCAAATAGTCCCACTGTATGACAAATTTCCCCTACTCAAAGCTGCCAGCCCATGTAGCCCAATTCTCCAGCCAGACTGGTGATGGGGTCAATGTCCATCACTGTCAGACTCAGGTCTCCCAAGCTGGTGGCCACAAACTCCACCAGTGATCACGGCCCCTGTACCCCTGTGCATCTTGCCTCTTCGTTCTTATTCCCCTGTCTGGGACTAGGCCTCTCCTGGTGCTGCTCAGATCCTGCTAGGTCCGGGAGGGAGGGAGCAGTTCACGGGGCTCTCTCCCAAGGACTCTTTGGTGGGCACCAGCTCCGTCCACCTGCTGGGCCTGGGGCTGCAGCTGCCCAGTCCCCGTGCTGGTCCCTGGGACCTTATTGTCCTGAAATATTCTTCTTACCATCTGTTTTCTGGTTTTTCAGTGTCTTCTACAATTTTGGGACTTTTATTTTCAAATACACTGGAGTAATGTTGGCTGTCTGCCCTGTTCCTCAGTGGATTAGCCAGGTTTTCCTCCTGTGTGTAGGGGGAAGTGGAATCCTCTCCCTCCTACTCTGTTGCCATCTTCCTCACATGGACATCTTTTTAAAAGACTACATAACAAATATGCAAAGCTTACTATGGAGAATATAATAGTTACATTGTCCAGGATTTAAAAATAAATGTTTATTAAATAATATAGATCCTAAAGTACAGACAGATGGCTGATAGCAAAAAGAATATGAGATGACAAGGACAAACTTGGGGAAAGACTTTGCCCTTAACCAGATAGCTGTGTCAATTTTGACCTATTCTGGATCCAAATAAAAAGAGTTATTTCCAAGAGGAAATAAGCTTTAAAAAATTATAAATTTAAACAATTATGTAGGCACTAATTTTTAAACATTCAATCACCCATATTTTCATTGACATAACTGATTCTGGGCCCACTTGTAAAAGCACGTTCAGGAACTCTGAGATTCATCCCAGATGTCCCTCCTGGGCCCTACTACCTGCTGGGAAGTTCATCTCCCATTGTGAGAACAGAGAGCTTGGACAGTTGCTGCCCACAGCCTCTTCCTGCAAGACCATGAGATTGTCACATGGAAATAACCTCGAATTAAGCTTCCTCTTCTTGAAAATATGAAAATCACAAATTCATTTGTAAATTTAATAAAATGGAAATGTATTTATTGTCCAATAATTTAAATGAATTGAAAGCAAAAACAACTCTTTAATCTTTCATTTGTTGGGAATTCTTGGTGTTAAATGATTTATTTGATGCCATTAAATACTTAATAGTCTTTTCCTAAAAACAAACATTAGTCATTATTCATTTATTCATTAAATCTTTGAACCATCATTCTTTTGTCCACTTGGTGGATATTAATTATACACAAATCCAGCATCCATGATCAGTATGCTATCTGTACTCAGAGGCCACAGGGTGTACAAACATGAAAACAGGACTATGGGATGATACAAAAGTTTCCAAGCACATATGCAAAGCATGGAGGTTCTAACAGTTCAAGGAGCAGTTGCTCCAACTGAGGAACTGAACAAAGCTTGCCAAAGGAGAGGCGCAGGAGCCTGGAATAGTTCATAAACATCTCCCAGCTGTGAGTAGAGGGAGATGAGTTAATCATTGGAGATTAGCTCTCAAAACAGAGATGTCCTTTGGATTTTTATTATGTCATTTCATTAGTCCAGACGGCACACCTCGTTCCCTGAGAGTGATTTTAATACAGTTTTACAGAAGGTGGGGGGAGGGGCTGTGTGTGCAATGGAGACCTGTACTCAAAAGCAGAACTCAGGGCTGTGATCACAGTCTCAGGTCCTCAAAATGCAACGTCCCCCCAACTTGATCATAGTCTCAGGTCCCTGGAACACACTTCTCAGTGCTGTGATAACAGTAACAGGTACCCTGAATGCTGCTATCAGTGCTGTGACCAGTCTAAGGTCCCCAGAATGCACCCCTCATTACTGTAAATACAGTCTCAGGTCTCCCAAACACAACCTCAGTGTTGTGATCACAGCCTCGCATCCCCTTAGTGCACTCCTCAGTGTTGTGAAAAGTCTCAGGTCTCTTGAACGTATACCTCAGTACTGTGTTCAGTCTTGGGTCCCCTGAACAAAGTCCTAAGTGCTGTGCTCACAAGTGTCAGGACCCCTGCACACATCCATCAGTGATGTGATCACAGTCTAAAGCAACCTAAACCCACCCCAAGGGACTGTGATCACAGACTCTGGTCCCACAAATGCTTCCATAAGTGCTGTGATCAGTCTAGGCCCCCAAAACACACCCCTCAATGCTGTGATTAGTCTCAGGTTCCCTGAACATTCTCCTCAGTACTGTACTGTAGAGTCTCAGGTCCCCTGAACACACCGTTCAATTCTTTGATTACAGTATTATGCCCCCTAAATGGACCTGTCAGAGGTGTTATCAAGGTCTCCAGTTCCCTGAGCACACCCTTCAGTGTTGCATTCACAGTCTTAGGTCACCTGAATGCAACCTTCAGTGCTTTGATCACAATCTTTGGTGCTCTAAACACAGTCATGAGTTCTGTGCTCACACAGTCCAGTCCCCTGAATGTACCCCTCTTTGCTTTGACCACAGTTTCATGTCCCTGCTAGAACACAGAATAAGGGTTTTCTCTCTTCTGCAGTGGGCTGCATGAATCATTTAAAACACACTATCTATTAGTGATATGAAGCTGCTTCTCCACTCTCTCCTATTTCTGCCTTGAGATATATACCCAGCAAATGTGAAAGAGTTTATTGTCATCGAAACTCTGGGGGCTGTAAAAGTGAGATTTATTGAACAAACAGTTCTGTGGTGTATAACAGCATTCCCCACAGTATCAGACATCAAGTGTTTAAACAGTTATTTGCTCACCTGTTCTTAATTTGCTGAATAATATTAGGGCAGAACAGTAATAGGGACAACATGAATGTTATTCTGAAATACAATGTTATCACCACTATCTGCTTTAACAGGAAATATTCCTGCTTAAATTTGAAATAAGAAAAACTTCTAAATATTGGGCTTTCAAAATCTTATTTCTTATTCTTTTGGTCACAGAATAGAGAAAATTGTGACCTTCTAGGGAAACTGGAGTGCTCAGAGGATGAAGAAACAAAATCAGTGAGACAGAGAGAAATAATTTGGCCAGCTTAGAGTCACCTTTTCACAGTGCAATGGAGCAAACCAAATCATGTGGTGGGCATCAATCCAGTCTTAAAAAGATTATCAGTGTAAACAAAAATATAACAAAGTTAGGAAAACTGAAGCAGGAGGCCACAGTTTACTATATTTTCTTGTTTTTTCTTTATCAGATTACATAGGTTCTCTGAATTTGCATGCCAGTGAGACTATTATTTCTTACATGTTTAAAATTACTTCCTAAATGTATGTTCTGCATTTTCCAATGATTAATGAGGCCAAAATATATTTTTATTTTCCTTCAATTCTCAGTCAAATTTTCACCAAAACAATCTAAAATGAATATTCTAAGAAATCATAACACATATTGAAAAATGTGCACGAATCATAAGAGTTCAATAAATTTTCACAAAATGAACACACCTCTGCAACCTGCATCCAGGTTGAGAAACAACATTAACTGCACCTTGGAATCTCTCTCAAGTCACTACTCTCTTTCCCAACATTAACTCTATTAAATTCTCTATTGCCCTATTAACTTCTAACATCACAGATTAACTTTCATGTATGTGAACTTGACATAAATGGAATCATAGAGCATATACATTTTCCCGCCTGACTTCATTTGTTTAATGCTATGCTTGTAAGTTTTATCCATGGTTTTCTACATATAAATTATTTTATTTTAGTTGTTGTTCAAGTACAGTTTTCTGTCTTTTACTCCCATCCCATTCCCCACCCCCAGTGTTCCTCACCTCCCTCCCATTCCCATCTCCCTTAGTTTTTGGCCATGTGTCCTTTATATTTGTTCCTGTGACCCCTTCCCCTTTTCCCCTGAAATTCCCTCCCCTCACCCCTCTGGTTACGTTTAACCTGCTTTCTATTTCAATGTCTTTGGTTATATTTTGCTTGCTTGTTTGTTTTGTTGTTTAGGTTCCTGTTAAAGGTGAGATCATATGGTATTTGTCATTTACCACCTGGCTTATTTCACTTTGCATAATGCTTTCCAGTTCCATCCATGCTGTCGCATAGGGTAGGAGCTCCTTCTTTCTTTCTGCTGCATAGAATTCCATTGTCTACATATAAATTCTTATTGTCTTCTTAACACATTCATGTCATGGTAAGTGTGTCTTATGTCTTTGAGACTCAATTTCAAACAAATAGGAGCATATCTTTCTGTGCAATATATAAAGTCATCAGCTTAAATTTAAGCATGAAATAAAGCCTTGGGAACTTGAATTGTCTTGAAAATAGGAGTGTGCTACAACTACTAATTGGGTAGTTAATATTTCCTAGGGGCTCAGTTCCCCTATTATTTCTCTTTTTTGGAAAATACTGGCTATTTTGTATATGCATCAATTTTTCTCTCAGTTTTGTACTAATTCTTATACTTGAGACAGCTATCACTAAACCCTGTAGCACAAAATAGCAAAACTTTGGGTATTTTAATTCCTGATATGAATTTGAGAATTACTTTGTATAAACTTTTGTGAATTTTGGTGTCCAGAAAGAGTCATTTTTGCAGCAACAGTGCAAAACTGTAAGCTCTGTACCAAACTGATGAAAATCTCACCATGTCCTGAAGAAGGCAAAAACAATTGTTCAGTGCCAGTGGCTTTAAAGGTTTTCAAAGCAATTAAATGCTCAGAGATGTAGTTACCACCATCTCCAAATCCAACAGATACCTTTTTTATTTATTTATTTTTAGGGATTGGAAAAGGAAACAAATTTTGCATTGTGGGGCAGTTGTGCAAAGGTAAAGAAAGAGAAGAGAAACCTTGATGCAAGAGGAAAACATCAGTTGGGTTGTCTCTCCTACATGCTCCAAGCAGGGACCAAACCCACAACCCAGGAATGTGCCCTGACAGAGAATCAAACCAGCAGCCTTTCACTCTGTGGGTTGACACCCAACCAACTGAGACACACTGGTTAGGGCTCCAAACCCAACAGACTGATAAAATACATTTGGAAAATGGGTTGAAAATATTCTCTGTCACTAGCGATGTTACTGGAATACAAACTGTGCAATGATGAAAATTTATGTGTTTAAAAGGAAGAGAAGGATATCTCCAGACCCCAAGCCCCAAGTCCCTTCTGGTAATATACTATGTAATTTCAAAGGTATTGGAAGAATACTTATATTTAAAATGATGAATTGCATGTTATTTTCATATGATTACAAAAGTGTGATAAAATTCTTTACATGTGGGAAGACAAAAGACACTACAAAAATACATAAATGTCTTTATTTCACTTTGGAAATGTGTAGAGGTTTAAGCTTAATTTCACGGCCACTTTAATCTACAAAATCATGACCATTCCCAAAGCAGCATCAGAGAATGGAGATGCTAAGCAGAACTTCAGACACACTGAGGAGGATTCTCTGGTGGAGAGTTTAAGATCCACAAAAATGTGTAAGTCCAGATGATCATCACAGGCTTTTAATTAGCACTTCAAAAGACCTCAGTATGAAGGGATAGTGAACAAAAAACACACGAATGAAACTTTGAATATTTTCAATTAAATGAAGGCAGTCAGAGATGGCTATTACCCATTGCATAGATTTTAAGAAGAAAACAAAATACAAAACAAAACAGAAACCCAACTGCATTTCTAAAAAGACACTAGAGATACTGACTTTAAATTTCTCATATGTAATTTCCATTTGTTAAATAATGACCATGCTGACTGAAAGACAAAATGGAAACAGAAACAAGATAAAATAGAAATTAGAAGCAACCCAATAAAATATAAATAATGAAGCTTTGAGTCATGGCATCAAAAATAAATGATCTGATGATTTAAAAAATTAAATGACAAGTTTGATCATTTGGAAGAGACCTGGAAAGTGAAAAAAAAGAACAGATTGAGAATTCTATAGGTGAAAAAACACAATTACAGATGGTAAAATTAATAGCAGTTTAGATATCACAGAACAGAGAATTACTTATATAAACTATAAAAGTCCAGATATAAATTTCATTTGAAAAATCCAAGGGCTAAAAATAAATCAGACAGTCTTAAAGAAGAATTAAAAATTGTAAGAGTGAACTCTATCCATTGTCAAGATTTATTATATGAATACAGCAATTATAATATGGAATTGACATAAAGAGAGATATAGGTTAGTGAAACAGATTAATTAACCCAGATTTAGACTCATTCACATACAAACAACTTATGTATGACAAATTTTGCATTGTGGGGCAGTTGTACAAAGGTAAAGAATTTAATAAGTGGTTTAGGCTCAATTAGTTATTTCTATGGGGATATATGAAATAATTTCTATTTCACATCATATACAAAGACATTGACAGCAACACAATTATAGTAGGGGATTTTAGCACCCTACTGTAAAAAATGAATAGATCTTCCAAATAAAATATGAACAAAGATATTGTGCCCTAGATCAAATGGACTTAACTGATATACATACAGCCTTACATCCCAAAGAAGCAAAACACACACTCTTTTCAGATTCACATGGAACATTTTCAAAGGTAGACCACATGATAGGACACAAAACAAGCTTCAGCAAATTAAATAAAATTGAAATCATACCAAGCATTTTCTCTGACCACAAAGGACTGAAACTAGAAACCAACCTCAAGGGAAAAAACCAACATGCAAACTCATGGAAATTGAATAGCATTCTATCCAACAATGAATGGGTCAAGAATAAGATTAAGGAAGAAATTTAAAAAAAGTTTATGAAAATGAATTCACAACAACCCAGAACTTATGGAACACAGCAAAGGCAGTCCTGAGAAGGAAGTTCATAGTGATACAGGCCCACCTAAAAAAGAAAGAATCATTTGAAATAAACAACTTAACCCTATGCCTACAAGAACTAAGGAACAACAGCAAAGATAGCCCAGAGCAAGTAGAAGGAAGGAAATAACCCAGATGAGAGCAGAATTAAGTGACATAGAGACTAAAAGCACAATTCTAAGAATCAATAAATCCAGGAGATGTTTCTTTGAGAAGATAAACAAAATAAAAAAGTCTTTAAGCAGATTTAAGAAAGAATAAGAGAGGACCCAAATAAACACAATCATGAAAGAAAAAGGAGAGATAACAACTGGTACCTTAGAAATACCAAAGATTGTAAAAAATTACTACAGAGAACTATATGCAAAGAAATTTGAAAACCTAGATGAAATGGACAAATTTCTAGAAAAATATAATCTTCCAAAACTGAATGAAGAAGCAGAAAGCCTGAACAGAACAGAAACAGCTATTGAAATTGAAGCAGTAACAAAAAAGCTTCCCAGCCACAGAAGCCCTGAACCAGATGGTTGCACAGATGCATTTTACAAAGCAGTTAAGGAAGAGCTAACTCCTATCCTTCACAGACTATTCCAAAAAATTCGAGAAGATGGAAGACTCCCAAAATCTTTTTTATGAAACCAGGGTCATTCTAATCCAAAAACCAGATGAAGATATAACAAAGAAAGAAAACATCAGGGCAATATCACTGATGAACATAGACACTAAAATCCTCTACAAAATATGGGAAACTACATCCAGCAATATGTTAAAAAGATCATAAACCACAATCAAGTGGGATTCATCCCAGGGATGCAAGTATGGTACACTATTTGAAAATGAATAAACATAATACATTACATAAACAAAATGAAAGACAAAAATTACATGATAATATCAATAGATGTGGAAAAAGGATTTGAGGATGTACAGCACCATTTTATGATAAAAACACTTAGCAAAGTGGGAATAGAGAGAGCATTCCTTATCATAATAAAGACCATATTTGAGAGATATACAGCCAACATCATACTCAATAGGGTGTCCACTTTCACCATTCCTCTTCAACATAGTAACGGATGTCATAGCCACAGCAATCAGATAAGAAAAGTAAATAAAATGCATCCAAAATGGAAAGGAGGAAGTAAAACTGTGATTGTTTGCAGATTACTTGACAGTGTACATAGAAAATCTTATAGACGCCACCAAAACTACTTAATCTAATAAGTGAATTTGACAAAACAGCAGGATACAAATTCAATATTCAGAAATCAAAGGCATTTTTTGTAAACCGACAATGAAATATCAGAAACAGAAATCAGAAAAAAATCCCATTCAGTATAGCAAGAAGAAAAATAAAGTACCTATGAATAAACCTAAACCAAGGAGGTTAAAGACCTATACTCAGAAAACTATACAACACTGAAGGAATAAATTAATGAAGACACAAACAAATGGAACATGTACCATGTTCAAGGATTAGAAGAATTAACATCATCAAAATGGGCATACTACTCAAAGTGATTTGTAGATTCAATGAAATCCCTATTAGAGTACCCATTACATATTTCACAGACATAGAAAAACATTTCAGAAATTTGTATGGAACCATGAAGGACCCCAAATAGATGCAGCAAATTTGAGAAAGAAGAATAAAGTAGGAGGGATCAGAATACCTGATATGCAAGTACACTACAAGGCCACTGCAATCAAAACACCCTGGTACTGATATAAGAACAGACACATAGACCAATTGAACACAACAGAGAGCCCAGAAATAAACCCAAGTCCCTATGGTCAAGTAATATTTATAAAAGGGGACAGCAGTGCAAAATGTAGTAAAAATGGCTTCTTCAACAAATAGAGTTGGCAGAGCTGGACAGCTACATGAAAAAAAAAAAGAAACTAAATCACCAACTCACACCATACACAAAAATGAAATCAAGGTGGATAAAAGAATTAAATATAAGTCATGACACCATAAAAGTCCTAGAGGAAAACATGAGCAGGAAAATCTCAGACATTCCAGGTGCAACATCTTCAGTGATATGTCCCCTAGGGCAAGGGACATAAAAAAGAATAAACAAATGGGACCTCATCAACTTAAAAAGCTTCTTCAGAGCTAAAGAAAACATCAGCAAAATAAAAAGAGAACCAACTGTATGGGAAAATCTATTTGCCGATGATAACTCAGACAAGTGTTTGATCTCCCAAATATATAATGTACTCACACAACTCCAGTTTAAGAAGACAAACAACTCAATTAAAATATTGGCAAAAGACTTGAACAGACTCTTCTCCAAGGAGGACATAGAGAGGGCCCAGAGACATATGAAAAGATGCTCAGCATTGCTAGCCATCAGAGAGATGCAAACTAAAACCACAATGAGATACCACTTCTCACCAGTCATAATGTCCATCATAACAAATCAATAAACAAGTGTTGGAGAGCATGTGGAGAAAAGGGAGCCCTAGTGCATTGTTGGTGTGATTGCAGACTGATAGAACCACTGTGGAAAATGGTATAGAATTTCCTCAGAAAACTAAAATTATAACTGCCCTTTGATCCAGCAATTCCACTGCTGGCATTATACTCTAAGAGCCCTGAAACACCAATCCAAAAGAACCTATGCACCCCAATGTTCATAGCAGCACAATTTACAATAGCCAAATGCTGGAAGCAACCTAAGTGTCCATCAGTAAATGAGTGACTCAGAAAACTATGGTACTTTACACAATGGTATATTACACATCAGAGAGAAAGAAGGAGCTCCTACCCTTTGTGACAGCATGGATGGAACTGGAGAGCATTATGCTAAGGGAAATAAGCCAGGCAGTGAGGGACAAATACCATATGATCTCATTTTTAACTGGAACACAATCAACAAAAGATAAAAGCAACCAAAATATAACCAGAGACACTGAAATTAAGAACAATCTGACAGTAACCAGAGAGGAGACGGGAGGGGATAAAGAGGGTAAGGTTTTCAGGAAATACTATAAAGGATGTGTAGATAAACCCAAGGGGGAGGGTGAAGCAAGGGAAGGAGATGGGTTTGGCCAGGGTTGTGGGGGAGTGGTGGGGGAAAATGTAGACAACTGTAATTGAACAATAATAAAATAATGTATAAAAAACACAAATTGAGTTTGATTGTAGATCAAAATGTGAAATAGAAACAATGTTTTTTAAAAATAACTTAGAACTACTACCTTTATGAAGCTGAGGTGAAGTAATTTTTCTTAAGGCACAAAAAACAGAAAAAATAATAAATTTAAGTACATAAAATTTAAGAATGTCTACTCGTCAAAAAATTATATAAAGATAAGATAAGCTGCAAGGTAGGAAAATGTAATTGTAATATAGATAACCCATAAAGGGCTTATGCCCAGAATGTATATAGACTGCCATGATTCAGTCAGACAAAAATGAGCAAGCCAATTTTTAGAAAAATGGAATTTCAACAGTCTTATTAAAATATAGAACATTCAGGTGGTCACTAGGTATATGATACTGTACTCAACCTTACTAGAGCTCACAAGTATGGAAAGTAAAATCACAATGAGTTATCACTACTCATTCAAGAATTAGTAATGAAAATGTTAAAAATAACAATATCAAGAGAACTCTTATTCACTGCAATTACAAATGTAAATACATACAGCCACTTTGGAAAACTCTACCAAATTTTAACATTTGCATACTTTTTGACCCAATAATTTCTCAGAATCCACATGTATGTGGGAGAAATTCATGAATAAGTCCACCAAAGCCCATGTCTAAAAATGTAAATAAAATATTCTTTTAATTGCCAAACTCTGACATCCATTTTCTTATCAAGAGAATACATAAATTTTCCATATTCACACATAAAAAATACTTTACAACACTAAAAAGATACTTACTGTAGTGCAGACCAAAAAAGTGATAAAAAATTCACAAATGTAATGTTGAGTGAAAGAGACTAGACATGATAATTCATACTCTATAAATTTGTTTATATAAAGTCAAATCTAGTCACCCTAATCAACATTATAATTAATTAAACATAATTTAAACTTTGGAGATAAGGAAAAGAGTAACATTGAAAACATTATGAGAGGGGCTTCTGGAATGATGGTAATCACAAATTATTATCACTTTTTTCACTGTCTAAAAAATCAACTGACAGTAACCAGAGGGGAGGTGAGAGAGAATAACTGGATGAAAAGAGGGAAGGATTTTCAGGAATTACTATAAATGACACATGGATAAAACCAAGGGGAGATGGGACTGGAGAGGGAGGTGGGGATGACTGGACTGGGGGGAAGTTGTGGGGGGAAAATGGAGGCAACTGTACTTGAACAATTAAAAATAATAATAATAAAATAAAGTACAATTGACCCTTGGGCAACAGGGTTTGAGACCATGAGGGTCCATTTATTTGTTTATATTGTAAAATATATATTGGAAATTTTTTTGAGATATGTCACAATTTGAAAAAAATTTACAGACATTTTCTTTTCTCTAGTTTACTTATAGCATTTAATACATGTAACATGCAAAATATGTTTCAATTGACTACGTTATTGGTGGACTTTGAGTCAATAGTAGGCAATTAAGTTTTTGGAGAGTCAAACATTATACATAGATTTTTTTACTGCACAGTAGCTCAGTACTCCTAATCCCAACTTTGTTCAAGGTTCCACTGTAGATGATTGTCAGGATGGTATTTGGCAGTCCTTGTAAAAACAACATGTCAATGGTCTGTCAAACACTACAACGCACCAACTTTTCTTCCAATACATCAACTTATTGTAAACATCTCTGACACTTGAACTAAACCTCTAACTTGCTTGTCAGGGATTCTGGGAAATTCGTTCCCAGTTTTCTTGTCTCTGTGGTAGAAGGAAGAAGGTGTGGGGAGGGGAGTGGTATGAATTCCAGAAAGAAAATCCAGCAAATCAGAAAACAAATTTTGTTTAGAAATACAAACCAGGCAAATATGCCAGATGCAAAGTTGAGAGTTTATGCAGAAATAATCACAATGGTATAGGACCTGCTGTAAAGAGGAGTTTAAGTAAGTGTGTTTTGTTTAGAATCAATAATCTTACTAAGCTGGTATCTGAAGCAACAACAGAAATCAAGCAATTCCAGTGCATAAACGTTAAATCTTTCCCCTGCCTTGGCTACCTGTGACTTGTACAGGACATGGTTCTCTCTAAAGAGATGGATTAATCACAGAGTGAAGAACAAAATGTGTTTTCATCTTGTGACCTTTCAATCATTTTTACTGGTAATGTATTATCGTCTTAAATTTGAATAGTGAAACATTAACAACCTTCCTTTCACTCTTTTTAGCTTGCAAGGTCATGTGATTTATTGCTTCATTTAGACTATATGTACTCTAAGACAATGTTTTGTTGTACCATTTGCCTCACATTTTTCTACTTTTAGGTAATGATAAACATTGAACAATTAATAAATCTTTTACTATGAACATCAGATTGCATGCACTAGAATATAAATCCAATTGAATGATCTCAAATTGTATTATTTTTAACAGAGCATTAAATATAATTTGCTGTCATTGGGACAATCCCTATATTCCATATTCCTGTCAGACCCTAGGAATTCAGAGATAAAGATTGTCCTTGGCTTTCAAGAACATCCACACAAGTAAGTTAAAGTATTATTGTAGATTTCTTCCCTAAAATGTTTGCGCTATATTTATTTGGTTTAGTAGCCACTGAAGGAACAAGCCTTGTTTTGAAAAGATTTTTTAAATGGAATGAATGCATTTTATCAAGTTATAAAAATAATTTCCTCTATTGAAATAGTAGCACATTTTTTGTCTCATAAACTTTCTTGATTTTGAAAGAAATATGAATTTACAGCAGTAAACTGAAACTAAACAAACAAAAAACTAAGAAAACAGACTTTCCATAAACCTATACTGAACAGCATTATGCAAACAGAGCTTATGTAGTAAGTTATCTAGACACAGCTTAGGCCATCTTATGTGTAATTTCAAGCATTAAATTAGCATAATAGGCAAATTTTAAATATTTATAAATACCAACATTATATGGGATGATAATTGACAAAGTATAGGAAAACCATGATCTTTCCTTTGGTAATGTGTTTTCTAGACATCATATACCCAAATTTTAGATTCTGACTCAAGCAACATTTTCCTTTTTGACCAACATCCTCTGTAGAATTACGGGAAGATCCCATAGGTCGAAAGGTCCAGGCTTCCAGCCGCTTTTCCCCAGCTTGTTTCCCTTCAGATCATCACAGGTGGACGTGGGTGCCCATCACTGCTTTGCAGGGACCTCCTCCCAGCTGTTGGAAACAGAACCTGTGTAGCATGTGGCCACAGGGACAATTCTCCATGCAGACCCCATTGTTCATTTGTTAATAAGCAGAAAGGAATATTTCTGTATGTATTGGTCACATCACCTCCTGGAGAATGCCTGTGGCTATGAACATTCCAGGAGGTTTACTGCTTTTATCTGTCACTCTTGCATGACTTTGTCAAAGTGCAGAGTTGTATTGTACTTAGTTTTCATCTTGATCATCTGCGTGAAACTGTCTTGGACTTAGTTTTCCTCCTTTCAGATTTCATACATCAAAACAGGCCATAACATCTGCTGTCTAAAAGAGAAACAATAAAACGCACATATGTTCCCTATACTGCAGGATATTACTGAATAGCTGAGACAGGTTCTCCTATACTTATGTTATGGCTTGATCAACAGAGGGAACATTGGAAACAGTCTGGGTTTGCAGTGTGCAAGGACCAACCAAATGTCACCCAAATGAAATGAGGTAATGAAGAGGAGGGGACCAATATTATTTGAAATTCTTGTAAAACTAAAAAAAAACGGATTTCAGTTCACTTAACTGTCAAAACAACTTCTTGAAGTAGAAATAATTTTCCTCATTTTATGTTTAAAGAAACTAAAAATTAAGTCCATTATAAGCCAAGTTATAACTAACACTGCCTTTGAGACAGCACTTAAATCTAGTAACTTCTTTCATAAAGCTTCTTTCATATTCCACCATGCTATCTTCCTGCTCCAAGTCACATGTGAACTAGAAAATGAGTTAGGTGTGTAAAATGTCTGCTTTGAATATGATGAGTTCTTAGAGACCCATGATAATTAGGTTGCATAACAGATCATAGGAGTATGTTTTTAAGGACATTAATTGTAAGCCTGATATGATATATTGGTGTGTAGATAGTGAAAAATGCTTTCACCCTCAGGTAAATCAACAGGAAACCAACGAACGTGTTCAATACTGTCAGGCTCGCCAGCTCACCACTTGTTGTTTGCAGGTTATTAAAGAGTCCTGTTAATATGCAAATTTGTCACCTAGGCAGAACAATCAATTAGGGTTTGAATTAGTATTACTATGACAGTATAAATTAATGGGATGGCATAGCCAATAATCTCCTGGTTCTGCAGTGGGTGGGAATGGCAGTTTGGTGGAGGGTGGTTGGAGCCTGAACTACACACAGTCCTTACTGTGTGAGGTACAGTGGAAGGAAGGGAGTGGATACTGAAAGAAGAAACAGTTATAAAAGACAGACACAGCCCCGAGCCATGGCAGCAGACATTTCTGAGCACATACCGGGCAGTCAGGTCACAGCACCACGCCACATATGATATGCACCCGATCTGAACTCAGACACGCTATGAACTGAACATGGCTATAAGGAAACAACACACATCCCAGTTTTCAGGGAATTCCTTATTTTCTCATTTTGTCCCCTAGTAAGCATAGGGTGCACCAGATTAAACTGTCAATACTTGACCATTTTGACATGCAACTTTTGTGGAATATTAATATCTATATCTCCCTTTGCTCTCAAGAGTGTCTGAAAGACCTCCATCTTGCCTTGCAGTTTTTAAATCCTTCTTAAACTTTACCTATGTTATGGAGGGAGAAAATGAAAATATTTTAAATTAAAAGATAAATTTCACTATGTCCACAGTAGCAATTGCTCATATTTCTTACAAAAAAGAAGTACCAGGATTTCATTCTCCCTCTCACTACTTGCTAGAGCTGCTTCCAACTAAATTCTGAAGATACAGGAATGTCTCCTGGGACCACAGAACAGACTTGTGATAATGAACTTTGTCAGGCGGCTAGTAGCTAAACCAATTTTGCAGGAATGCAGAAATACACGGCCTCTCATAAAGAGAATGAGAACTCACCTAATAAAATAAAATCATTTTATAATCATGACACATATCCATTACTGCTTCATGGTATTTTAACCTTCATTGCTTATTCTTTCTGATTTAATATAACCAATAATCTGAACTCCAGTGACTGAAATTGAGTCATCAAGTTCCAGTAAACACTATTTCTGTCATTTCCTGATTGTTTTAATTTGATTCTTTGTCCTTTATTTATCATTAAATATGTTAGTAAGGCCAGGGAACTGTCTTTGAGTTAAGGTGAATGCCAACATCTCTGCTTAACTAACATTAAAAAATCAGTTGGCTTCCTGGGGGCAGCTGTGTGTTGAACATCCCCTAACCATCAAGATGCTAATAGGCACAGGACAGGGAGACTCACAGTCTTGAAATTTGCAGAAATACAGGCCTCTGCAGAGAAACTGCTCACACCCAGCCATTCCCTGTTGTGTGTGTGTTTGGGGATGGGGGTGAAGCATAACTTCCTGTTTGTAAAGCCTTATCTTTAAAGCAAGCCTACCTTTTACCAGATGTTAGGCTAAAACTCCCTGTGGGCCTACCTATTCTTTTTAAATTTGAATCACTTAACTGATTAAACTCATTTGCCTCAACATTGTTTTTTGTTGCCTTGTTATCTAGTATGAAATTATTCTCTATAAACAGACCTGTAAATCCTAAATGCAGAAGTGAAAGCACTCATCATTTCTTATCCACCTATGCAGAATTGATAGCACACACACTGAAACTTAAATCCTAAACCTTGAATGAAACTCCATCATAATTAGTCCTTGAGTGACATATCTGGGTACTAAAACATTTGTTGTTTGCGTGGGTGGATGACATTATTTCTTTAAAGGATGAAATTACAGTTATAAACTACCCTTAAGTAATGAAACCACTGGCTTATATGAAGTCCACAGGGATTGAACTTCAATTCATTTCACAATGATTTCAAGTGCTGAATAAAATGGGAAAATTCATAATGCGTGTAAATTAAAAATGTACAATTTACAGTTTTATATGGGGAATAAAAACTAAAATTCTGTGGTACAAAAAAAAAATTCCATGAGAGAAAGAGAAAGCAAGTACAGCTGAAGTGTGGGCAGGTTTGCATTTTTACCCTTTCATCCATGGGCACAGACTAGCTTCATGCCTCTTAGTGGCTTCCTAATTTTCAGAAGGTTCTCCACACTGTACTCAGACAACCTTTCCCTGAAAGCTGCCAGATGTTGCTCCTGCCTTTTTTTTTTCTTTAATTATTTTTTTTTCCAACATGTATTCTTTTCTGAGAGTACCTTCTGTGCCTGCCAGGTCCTAGAAGGTGCTAAGAAGAAAAAGCATCACCCTTTTTTGCTGGGAGCCCACAGTCTCATGGTGATACCAAAATGCTACCAGACATTGGGAAACACCTGAGATACAGGCACATCGGCCTGGATGGTCAGGGCACAGCTGCTTGAGAAGCAGTATGTGGCTACTTCACAGAGAAACAAAGGCCATCTTGACTCAGTCTCCCCCACCTCTTCTCTATTGCATCGTAGCCAGTTCCAAACCTGTATGAATCTTCATTCCCTGCTTATAAATTGAGGACACTGATGCCTGTCCTTGCATGTTGCTGCAAGGACAGGAGTGAACACACTCAGAGCACCTGGAACTTACTGCGGAGACCACATGCTGGCTAGTTCATGACCAGTGGAGGCCTGGCAGCCAGGTCTGTAAGCAATTCTGAATGTCCCTTGTGTCTGTTGGAAAATCTGTAAGTATTTTAAAGCAGCAGAATGACAGGGTCAGAATTATGCTTTAGAAAGATGTGTGTTCCAACAGTGAGCAAGAGAAGCAGGAGGAGCCTGGGGCCCTGAGACAGGAGACTGAAAGTAGTTCAGGCATGAAATTAAAGGACCTGGAGGTATCCCAGATGACTGGGTTGATAAAATGGGGAAGAGTTCACAAAGGATAGAAGTAGCGTTGGTCTCCAGAATAAAAGGTGAGGCCATCCCTCCAAGAAGAGGCAACCAGCACTGACTTGCACCTAAGAGCTGCTCTCAGAAATTAATTATCTTAGTCATTTTTACTCACTCAAATATCCTAACAATCCCATGATGTTTGTACTGCTCCTTCATTTCTAGAAAGAGAAAACGTTAGGAAGTTTAATCAACTTGCCCAAGTACTGGAGAAAGATTCACCTTCTAGCTTTTTGCTGCAATGATATATAAACCTAACCTGCATATTATTACCCCAACCTGCCTGAGGGCACAGGTGTAACTCCAACACTGGGAAGCTATGGCAATTAAGGCCATGAAAAATAGATCAGGGAGAAGGTGTTGGGGTGAAACAAGCAACACTTCACCCACCCACCCTTTTCACTTTTTGAAGGTATGAAGACAGTCAGCTCAACTCTTGGTGGGGGTGCTGTTCCTGCCCCTGCCCTTCCCCTTGCTCCACACCCAGGATGCATGGGCCTGGATTCTGGGGTTCCCCATGGGTAATCAGCACAAGAAATACATTCCAGAGTTGAAAATTCACCAATATTCCTCTCAATTGTCATTTATTGTTGAGTTATATGATGTTATTTATATTGATGGATTGGTCTCAGGCACTAATTAATATCAACATTACTGTCTTTTTTGCACATCTTTTTCTTTTATATGCAATTTTTGCTTTTTAATTCCATGGATCTTAAAAGGTATTTTGGTTAAAAAAATACTTGAAATTTCAACAAGCTCTAGAATCAAAACAGAAGATGGACTGCACATGATTTGGGCTCCAATAAGCAGGAAGGCCCACCTTCTCTGATTACCTACTTCAATCGTGGGCTAACCACACTCTGGAAGAGAGTTGTAGTAGCCGCAGTTGGAGCTGCCGAATGTGGGGTATCTGAGCCAAGTTCACATTTAGAACTAACAGGCAGAAGAACTTATTAAAATAGCAAGAAAATGAAATATCAAAGGTTACATATTAAAATTAAAAACATTTAGGGCAGCAATAGCAAAGCCTACTTCTCCATAGATATTAATCACAAGATGTCAAACACACTTGTGTTTTTCAAGACACACCTTGTGTTTGTTTGACATTTGTATAATTTTCCAAACTGCTGTAAAAATCACCTAAATAGAGAACATGGACATTTTATCAAATTACAGAGAGGGTAGAATAAAGCATCACCTCACTTACATATAATATCTCACCAGTTATATATCTTCTTAAAAACCTTATGACAAAACTCTGTTGTTTTTGCTTATTTGTTTTTCAAGGAGAGATATTTTTTTTCTAATATATCAATTCAGAACATATGTGCCTCAATGTTCATAGCAGCATAATTTACAATAGCCAAGTGTTAGAAGTAACCTATGTACCCATCAGTAAATGAGCAGATCAAAAAACTGTGGTACATTTACACAATGGAATACTGCACAGCAGAAAGAAAGAAGGAGCTCCTGCCCTTTGCGACAGCATGGGTGGATCTGGAGAGCATTATACTAGGTGAAATTAGCCAGGCAGTGAAAGGTGAAAGACAAATAGCATATGATCTCACTT
This sequence comes from Carollia perspicillata, assembly GCA_004027735.1. Lineage (NCBI taxonomy): Eukaryota > Metazoa > Chordata > Mammalia > Chiroptera > Phyllostomidae > Carollia > Carollia perspicillata. Next base: position 55,265 of record PVKM010001883.1, read on the forward strand.
ATAAGTGGAACCTAATCAACAAAACAAACAAGCAAGCAAAATATAACCAAAGTCATTGAAATAAAGAACAAACTGACAGTGACCAGAGAAGAGGGGGAAGCGGCAAAATGGGAAAAAGAGAGAGAAGTGTCATCAAGGAATATTTATAAAGGACCCATGGTCAAAGCCAAATGTGGGTAGGATAGAGGGTGGTAGGTGGAGGTGGGTGGTGCAGGGGAAAGTGGTGGTGGGAAAATGGAGGCAACTGTACTTGAACAACAATAAAAAAATTAAAAATGACATTGATATACTGGAATGATAAGGGGTCATTTAACAGTTTATTTTGTTTTAGAGTAGGATGGAATCTATATCATCCCAGATAGATAGAAATGTGTCCTAGGTGTATTCACTTTCATAAGGAATTACATCTCATAGCCTTCCTGTATTAAGGAAAAAAAGAAAAGACATTATCATGGTAGTCTAAATTTCCTAGTATAACTTAGGCACATTTATTTTATGTTCTTCTGGTCTCCATTTTAATGTAATAACTGTTACGTACTTAACAACAGGTGACCTTTATTACATGGTGAGTTATCTTCTAATATAATACATGCTCACAACACAGGAATGTTGCTCTGGGTGGGAACATACAGATATATTTTAGAACAAATGTTAAAGTCTTTCTGTTTCTTTTCTACAATAAGGTTGCATTTTTTTATATGTACTATGCCATATTATTTACCATTAATCATTTTTCCTGGGGTGAGGGTTTTTTTTTTTTTTTTGGCTTTTTAGGGTTGAGAGATGAAGCATCTCATTCTTTAGTAGCTCTTCTTTAAGGTAGTTTCATCCTAGCTCAAAGAGAACTTTTAAAAGGGTATTTTGCTGACAAAATAATTATTTATTTGTGTTTATCCCTGAGCCATCGCTGAGTATTTATGTGGGAATCCAGCCCTGGGGGGATGGTAAGGATGAATAAGCAGAGAAATGGGTATTAGTTCTGTTAATGTTTAGGTGCAATTCTCAGGGGGTCGCTCAACAGAACTAGACACATCCTTACAGAGGAACAAAACTTGAGACTGAACATCAGTCTTGGAAAAGAGATAAAAATACTAGAAATTGTACTGGTTTAGATATAGACCCAAGAATATGAAGCACAGAGCATAATAGTCCTATATCATACATAATTTGGTATGCCTTGACATTTTTATCTATTTCTCATACTACTTGGTAATATGTGAGGTTCCCTATTTTTGAAATCAGTACCCCTGAGTTCCTGTCCTCTCTCATAAATCATATATATACTTAACACCCCTACCTCCTTGGCACATTGGTATAACCAAAATAGTGGCATGTCAAACAACAGATGTTTAGTAACATAGCTCAGGAAATTATATTAGTTCACTATAAATTACTATGATGTCATTAAAACATTGGTTTTGGTGATCAATACTAAGACATGTAATACATGATTTGTGGTGACAAAAATTTTTGATATATGAAAAATGACACAGTCACACTTCTTCAGTATCTGAATATGGGGATGGATAAAGCAATTTGTAATGTAATGAGGAGAAAATAAAAGAATTATTAATGAGAATTAAAATCATTTTTCCCTCTTCATCACAGAGTTTATTTAAATTCACTTTCAAGTTTTGCTCATATTCGCTGATCCATCTTTAGTAGAGTTCAATCTCTTTAGCTGTCTTTAAAGTATTCTACTCATTAAGAAAATATAGATGAAGTTGAATTTATCATAATTATAAATCAATCATGCCATCCTTTTTCTAAACTAGGTCCTATTGACTAATTCTATGAAAACCATATGAAAAATTGGCCCTGGCTGGTATAGCTCAGTGAATTGAGTGACAGCTGTGAACCAAAGAGTTGCTGGTTTGATTCCCACTCTGAACACATGCCTGGGTTTTGGGCTGGGTCCCCAGGGACAGTGGCATGAGAACAACTACATGTTGATATTTCTCTCCCTCTCTTTCTCCCTCCCTTCTCTTCTCTCTAAAAATAAATAAATAAAATCTTTTTAAAAAAAGAAAACCATATGAAAAATAGCTTAAAGGTTTTCTAGACTAAGTCCTCATTTCTGAAGACATTTCTCAAGAACCAGCTCAGTGATTTGAAAGTTGTCTGTTCAATAGACTAAAATAATACAGCCAAAGCAAGGAATTAAAAAAATTCCTATATTCTCTTTATGGGGAAGATAAAAATGAAAAAAAAAATGTAATGGGATTCCCCTGGAAATGGAATTCCTTCTGACAGCTAATTTAATGGGACAAACACTGTTAGCATATGTATCTACAACCACAAACAGTAATTAACATATCGTTTCCAGGTTAAGTTTAATATGAGTAACTTGCACTCTCTTTGACCTGATATGTTTATTTTACAAACATCAAGAAATACCGGGCTTGAAAGACACAATGAAAAACACTTTGATCATATGGGTCAAATAATTTTGAAAATCATGTGTGAGGTTACAGAACACTTTTATTTGCAGACCTCATTGTTTAATTATGTTCTGGTCATTAATAAGAAATAATCTTTTAGAATGAATGGACCTGAAAAAATGAAAACCTGTTAAAAATAATGATAATGTGCTATAAGAAATAGGTGGTGTTTCAAGAATGAAGAAGCCCAAAGGACTTTCAGAAGAGAAAATAATTCTTAAGGATTGAATTATTTTTCATCACCCTAAGCTTGCTAACACGATGAATTATTAATCAGTACCAAAACTAAGAAAATTACTTAAAGAGAATGCATAAGTAATTTAAGCATTTAAGTTATTTTAGACAATGTTTCTCTGAGCAGTCAGTGAAAGAATATTCTAAATATATGTGTCAAACTAATGACAACATTCTATGTGAATACAGAAAATTTATTCATTAAGTAAGTGATTTATTAAATGGCTATCATACCCAGATACCATTTTAGGCTCCCTAAGTGCAGTCATGGCCTAGATACACCTGATGGGAATCTATACCCCAGTGAAGGGGTGGGAACTAATTGTGGATAAAGCAGTAAATCAATGTAGTAATTTCCAAGCCAATAAGTACAGGAATAAATTAGACAGATTCAAATATGTTACTGGATAGAATGGTGAAAGAGACAGCTTTGTAGATACTGGCCAGGAAAGATCTTTGAGTAAGGGACAATTCTGAAAATATTTAAGAAATGGAGTAAACAAATAAAAAATAAAACCTTGGTGACCAGATGTTAGGTGTAAAGAAAAATTGGGTTGACACTGAGGTTTCTGGCTTACACAGTGGGATAGAGTGTTATGTCTTATGCCAAATTAGAAAATTTATGAAGCAGAGTAGATTTAGAGGAAGATAGTAATTTGGGTTGCAAAAATAAATAATTTGAGAAAACTTTAACATTTGTAGTGCCTGTGGCAAGAGTGCAAATGGAGGCCCACATCTACACACAGGGTTCAAATTCTTCATGCATCTGTTTTATTTCATTCAGCATGAGATTGTCAGCATTGAAGTCTTTCACAGAAGATTAATCAATAACAAAGTTTGTAAAGCTGGTGATTATGGCTGAACTCCTTTATCTTTGCAACAATGGGCCAAGTTTGTATAAACACAAAAATGGGAAGGCCAGACGCTGTGAAGTCCTTACATCTACACAATTGTTCAAAAATCCACACACTTTGGACAGGGCATGTTTCCCACAAATGCTATTTTTTGTTTTAACTGAGTTAAAAATATCAATGGGAGAATTTTCCTAATACTTTTGTAAAAAGGTTTCATTTTGCCTACTAAGACAAAAGCCAAATGGGAATTTTTTAAATATATGGGGTGGTGGGGGAGTTGAAAATAACAAAACCCACACTCACATCATGCTGAATTTGAAGTTTACAAAGTTTTTCCACTTTTCAATATTTCTGTAACATTTTGCCAGTAAGTTCATTTCTCATGGCCATATATGTGCTCACTTTGTTAATGTCCCAGTCTTAAAAATATGCATAAAATATATGATGCCCTACTTGAAATGCAGTAGTCCTTCAATAAAAAATATTTTTATTATCAATAGTCACATCTATTTGTTGGAACTCCCCCTCTCCATATTTCCCTAGCATCTTTGATGGTTTTAAAATATGTTTACATATTATGTTAAAAAACAGTGTTTAATAAACACAAAATATAAAAAAATAAAGTCATGAGTATATACATTACTCTCAAAGGATTAGATGTACCTTTATAATATAAAAGCTTTTATATTGAATTGTGATAAAAATTTTTATGTTAATCATGTTAATCATTCTATTACCCATTCATTCCTCAAAGAGAAAATCTTTCCAATTAGTACTTATAGTTCAAATCACAAATTCCATACCCCAAGTGACATTGTTTGAAGGGTGGGGAACCCTTGCCAGAAACATCTTTCCCAAGCAAAGATAATCCGAACATGTTCAGCTCAGTAGAATACTAAGAATCAGACATGTGCAACTTTTATTACCTTTTAAATAAAAGTGCATTTGTAAAGATAGAATTTCAGTCTTGACTACATCCAAAAAGAATGTGTGTTTATCAATGAAATTTAAAAATTTTAAACATCTGATCTTACTGAATAGAAGGACCTATAATAAGAAAGTAATTGCATAACTCTTTAACAAAAAAACTCAAATACAGAAAAATAGTTATTCTTATTTAATTAAGTTTTCCTGTTAATATCAACACACATCACTAATTTTCCAGGAGATTCATGAGTTAAATTTAAATTTACCAAGAGGGTGGTGTCAGTAGCACTTGAAGGTATTTTGATTGGAATGTATCTTCATTGCCTTAATTTTAATTTATTTTGTTTTTAATCATCACCTAAAGATATGTTTATTTTTATTTTCACATTGAGTTGTGAGAGATTGAGAAAAAGAGAAACATTAATGTAAGAAACATTGATCAATTGTCCCACTTATGCACCTGACCAAAGATTGAAACCACAACCTAAGTATATGCCCTGACTAGAAAAAAAAATTTTTTTTTGGTGCACAAGATGATGCTCCAACTGAACCATCTGGCCAAGACTTCTTTGACCATATATCTAATAAAATAGTTCTGTTAGAAAATTGAGAATTTATTTCCTATGTGACATATAATAAAAGATTATATAATGGAAACAATACTTTAAATAAGATACAATGGATGCAGAGATAATTTGAAGCTACAAAGGTTTTAATACAGATATTTTAATATCTAATCTAAACATCAATAATAAGAATATGCCAGAGATGGCAATTTTTGACAGGTGCCCCAAAATTTTGTAAGCCAAAAAGCTGATGGGCCAGTGGCATATGGATTAGGCCATGGACAGTCAGGAAACCTCAGTGCAGGGTGCTGAGAGGTACAGGCAGTCACCACTGTAGACTCACTGCCAACTTCACAAAAAGAAAGTGTAGAAAACTAATGTGTAGGCTTGGGTTTAAAATAAGATCATTGATTAAAAATCTGTTTAAGAAGTAGTAGCATTTGCCCTGGCTGGTTTGAGCACAGGCCTGCAAACCAAACAACCATGGCTCGATTCCCAGTCAGGGCACAGGCCTGGATTGCAGGCCAGTTCCCAGCAGGGGACACACGAGAGGCAACCATACACTGATATTTCTCTCCCTCTCTCTTTCCCTTCCCCTGTAAAGATAAATAAATAAAATATTGAAAAAATTTAAAAAGGAAGTAGTAGCATCTATAGATTCCCTCTTCTTTCAGCCAAAATTCAGGCACTTCTCCCAATAAAAAGATTTCAGATGTGGTCTCAGAGCAACTGAGTGAGAGAGATTCTGCATCTCCAGACAACAGTTATGGTTAGATCTGAAGGTACTACACTGAAATTTTAAAAAAGGCAAGACCCTCCAACCCTCTTCCACTCTTGTCTCACAGAATACAACAATCAAGGTTATCTGGAGACTAGTTGATTCCCTTCTGGGAACATTAATCAGACAAAAAGTGGCCAAAAGGTGGTGACAGATAGAGATTTGTCAGTCAATAAAACACCTGCCTTGGATTATTATCCTGCAATACAATCCATGCAGTGGCCCTGGCTGGTGTATCTCAGTGGTTGAGTGCTGACCTGAGAATAAAAGGGTTGCCAGTTTCATTCCCAGTCAGTCAAGGACACATGCCAGGTCCCCAATAGGGGGCGCACAAGAGGCAATCACACATTGATGATTTTATCCATCTCTTCCCCACTCCTTTCCCTGTCTAAGAAATACATTTTAAAAAATCCACACAGTGAAAGACTCTGTTCAAGTTCAGAAACTTCCCATGAACATTTTTGTGTTTATCATTAACCATAAATGGAGGATCAAGAATCATCCCTCATTGAGGAAAGCCTCCAATATTTTTAAAAAACAACAAGTTAAAAAACAAATCTCAACTAACAAAGAGAAATGTGGGAAACACAAATACAATGAGTAGAGCATGAGAACACTTACAAAAATTGTAACTGATATCCTCAGAAAAGAGTACATACTGAATATTTAATTAAAGAACTAGATGCTATAAAAAAGTAAGAAAAGTTAAAGAAAACTCTACTAAAATTCAAATACAAGACATTTTTAAATTCAGTCAAAGCATTATAAAATAAAGTGAAGATACCTCAGAGAAAATAAAGCCAGAACACAGAGATAAAAAATATATAAAAAAAATTAAAAAGTTGAGAAAAAAAGCTGTGAAGTTCGAGCACCTAAATTATAATGAAAATGGGAGGAAGAAAGGAGAGAGGAGGAGGAGGAGGGAAAGCAGGAAGAAGAAATTTTTTTAGTACTGAGGACATTCATTTGAAGAATGAAAGAACCTGTCAAGTGACTGGCATTATGATTGAATAAAGACTCCCTTTAAGTTATATAATCATGGTATTTTTAAACTGCTGAGTTTTAATAAAGTGCTCTAAAAGCTTCCAAAGATGAGAAAACAAACAGACAACTGGTCACAAAAAAAATACCAGGAGTCAGAACTGCATCATATTAGGGACAGAAGTACCATAATCTTAAAATGGAGGGAGTACTTTTCAAAATTTGAGGGCAAATTTACAGTCTTTTGCTGTATTGTTTTCTATTGCCTCACAACCAATTACCATAACTTAGTGACTATAAACAGCATTATGTTTCACAGGTCAGAAATCTGTCATGTCATCCCTGCTCCAGGCTTCGCCAGCAAAAATGTCAGCTGGGACTGTTATCTCATCTGATGCTCAGTGTCTCCTCCAAGTTCATTGGTTTTTGGCAGAATTGAGTCCTTGCACTTATAGGCCTGAGGGCCCCACTTTCTGACCATCAATCCCACTGTTATCTACTGTTGGAAGTCAGTGCTATTACTTATTTTGTGGCCTCCAAATAGTAGGGCATTTTTGTCTTTCAAGGCTAGCAGCAGCATGTCTCTCATTTCAAACCTCTCAGACCTTTCTGAGAGGCTCATTTAAATAGGTCACTTCTATAGAGAAAAGTATCCTTTTTGATTAACTCAAAGCCAACTGACTAGAGATCTTAAAACATCTGCAAATCTCATGTTTTCCAAATAACGTAACCTAATTGTGAGGTGGTATTTGCAAGCCTCTCTCACATTCAAAGGGAGAGACTTTTACAGGTCTTGTACATCAGGGGTGGGTGTATCAGGAGACATCTTAGAATTTTCCTGGTACACTGGGCAATATATTAATGAAAGTGTAATTAAATAATTTAAACATGCATGTTATTCAAATTATCACTCATATACACTTTCTTGAAAGCTACTGAGGAGTGTATATGTAACTAATAAAAAGTAATATATGGAAATCTAGAAAGAAAACTCAGAGAATTCCAAGAGTGACGGTGAAGAGAAATCCTAGGATAAAGGTACAGACTAGGTCTAGAATTCATACAAATGTCAACAGGGCAGAAAGACAGGGGGATTCAGGAGGGATGACTTCATGAAAAACTAAATCTGCATATCTATGGATGGGAAGAGAATCACACTAAAATTTTGGGAGTAAATTATTGGTAGGTATATAGCAAACTGAGTAAACAAACAAAAATAGAGAATTCCAGGCATTTTTTAAAGTACAATGTATAAAATATGTGGCTTACTTGTTCTATTATCACCTAATGATATCTGTGTAGACATTGACTGCTAACTCAAAATTATAATTTGGCTCAATTGGGAGAGTGGGAGATAAGGGGTATGCTTGCCTTTGTTTGGGCTTAATGATGAAAAGTGTTTGAACTTTTCTTCCATGTAGGAAGTTTAAAACAATTTATACAAATGAAAAGTCAGTAAATAGGAATTACATGAGTTATTTTATAATATAGAGATACACGTACAGTAAGAATGTACTGATGTAAATCCATATTTATTTTTCCTCCTCTTGGAAGTTACTGAAAAACAAAAGCTATCACAACTCTGTATTCAGCAAAATAAGTAGACAATATAATCCCCAAGTTTTGTATTAGAGGTAAAGACTACTAACAAAGCTGAAATTAGGCAGATGCAGTGCAGAAGGAAATATGGCTGAGAAGCCATGGGGAGAAAACACAGTACTTAAAGGGCCCAAAGCAGTGCATCTCAGAGTGTCCTAGCACAAAAAGGCCTGGTGCAAATGAAGGTCTCACCATGCAGTGTGGAATCTGCCCTTGTGTTTTCTAACATCAAGGTGAAAGCTAGGGTGAGCTGAGATAGCATAAGATGCTCCCCAGGACACAATATGACTTTGAGATGCTGAGGGTGTGAAGATACACGAAAATCACCCCGATAACTTCAGTCTATTAGAAGAAAGAAAAAGATACCTTAGTGTGAAATGCCTCCTTGGTTTGAGCCCTTGCTCCCTTCCTACCAAACACTTACAAAGATGTGGTTCAGGAAAACTTAATCATTCATGGGTAAGGGAAAGAAAATTATATAGAGTAGCAAATATACAAAAACAATGTAAAAAGAAAGAAGAGAGTGATCAGTTATTAACAGAACAGTGAATAAAAAATAACATTCTTGAGCAAAAGAAAATCATGACAAGGTATACTGCCATGATGAGGACATAGGAAACCTTAACAGAACAAACATATCTTAAAAGAAGTCTATGAAACAGAAATTCAAGAAGCTGAGAAGACATATTATAATTGTAGGAAACGGGTATGTGAATTAGCAAAACTTAGAAAAAAATGTAAATCAAAGAAATGTAGAAATTGGAAAAAGCATTTGAAAGAGCAGTGGTTGCTGAAATCTCAGTAAGAAATATAGAGAAGGGAATAATACAACTGAAAAAACCAAAATAGTATATGGGAAACATTAAAATATTAGAAAGAAAATAATAGCTAAAATATTGGTAAAAGACATCTACAAGATGCATAATTGTAATCACCAAAAAAAAAGTCAATGTACTTGGTGCACCACTGTGGAAAACAGTATGGAATTTCCTTAGAAAATTAAAAATGGAACTGCCTTTGGAACCAGAAATCCCCTGCTGGGATTATACCCTAAGAACCCTGAAACACTAATTCAAAGGAGCCTATGCACCCCAATGTTCATAGCAGCATAATTTACAATAGCCAAGTGCTAGAAGCAACCTAAGTGCCCATCAGTAAATGAAAAGATCAAAAAATTGTGATCCATTTACAATGGAATCCTACACAACAGAAAGAAAGAAGATGCTCTTACCCTTTGCAACAGCATGGATGGAACTAGAGAGCACTATGCTAAGTGAAATAAGCCAGGCAGTGAAAGACAAATACCGTATGATCTCACCTATAAGTGGAACCTAATCAACAAAATGAAAAAGCAAGCAAAATATAACCAGAGGCACTGAAACTAAGAATAATCTGACAGTACCAGAGGGGTGGTAAGATGGGATAATGGGGGGAAGGGAGAAGGATTGCCAAGGAACATGTATAAAGGACACATGGACAAAGCAAAAGGCAGTAGGATTGAGGGTGGGAGGTGGGGATGGCTGGGTTGGGGGGAGTTGTGGAGTGAAAATGGAGACAACTGTGCTTGAACAACAATAAAAAAGAGAGAGAAAATAATAAACTTACTGCTTTAGGACAAAAGGAAATAAAATCAATGTACAGGCTAATATTATTAAATATAGTTTTGTAAAAATCTAGAAATAATTCATTTCTTTTTAAGTAGATATTTAAATGTCACACTAAATGTCAAAAGGGAACGTGACCTAAAATGTTCACCATAAACATCTTCTAGTAGCATTATAAGTCTTCATGTATGTAAAAATAATATTTTATGCAGCCATGCAAAATACCAAGGCATAATAGTAAAAGAATAGCAGGTGGAAGGAAATGGAGACAATTGCACTTGAACAACAATAAAAAAAAGGAAAGAAAAAAGTATCAGGTTGGCTTCATATTTCTAACAAATCTTTTGGTGATACAGGGATAAAGACAAAAGAAAATATTACTGTCCAAAATCCTGTATTGAGAAAAATAAGGAGAAAATGGAGAGGACAAGTTATTTTAGCTAAATACGTTTAGTATTTCTCTTAGAGGGAAATAATAGAGAATGCCTATAAAGATAAAAGATTTATGAAAGTGTAAAAAGGGCCAGGTTTTTAGTACAAATGCAGTCCTAAAAGGAAAAGGCAAAACATCCAGAATATCAGAATAGATAAATGCAAGAGATACATCATATAGTAAAGGCTTCTAAATAGAAAAAAAATAATATGAAGGAAATAACAAAATAGCTTTCATACCAATAAATGTTATAGATTCAACTACTATAATAAAAAGTTTTAGACTGGATCACACAAACACACACACACATAATTCTTTGTTGTGTACAATATACAAATCTAAAAGAAACTTAGTTTTACTTTTTATTTTTTTAAATTATTTTTTGTTCAGTTACAGTTGTCTGCATTTCCCCCCACACCCCTCACCCCAGCCAAACCTACTGCCCTCCCTTGCTTCCATCCCTCCTTTGGTTTTGCCCATGTGTCTTTTGTAGTTGTTCCTGAAAACCCTTCCCCCCTTTATCCCCTCCCACCTCCCCTCTGGTTATTGTCAGACTGATCTTAATCTCAATGTCTCTGGTTATAGTTTGCTTGGTTTTTTCTTTTGTTAATTTGGTTCCTGTTAAAGGTGAGATCATATGGTATTTGTCCCTCACTGCCTGGCTCATTTCACTTAGCACTAAACAAACTTAGTTTTAACAGTTAAATTTGAAATCATAGTAGACAAATTCAATAGCAAAGAGTAGGAGAAAGAGTTGGAAGAGGAGAAGAGCATAGAAAGGGAGAGGAAAAGGGGAAGAAAGCAAGAAGAAAAGGTAATAAAGGAAAAGTATGATCTACACTGTCAGACAGTAAAATTTAGGCTCTAATTAATCAGAGTTCAAATTTTGTCTCAACAGGAATACCCAGGATATTGTGAAAAAAATGCAAGATGTTTCTGTTCCTATCTTTTTCTTGTATTCCCTTATTTATCTTGTTTCTTTTTTTAGGAGTGTAGTAGCTTTTACTTTTTTTAAATTTTATTTTAATTGTTTTTCAAGTACAGTTTTCTGTCATTTACTCCCGTCCCAGGCCACACCCCCAGTGTTTCCCACCTCCCTCCCCTTTCCACCCCCCTTAGTTTTTGTCCATGTGTCCTTTATACTTGTTCCTATAATCCCCTCCCTTTTTCCCTGAAATTTCCTCCCCTCTACCCTCTGGTTACTCTCAGCCTGTTTTGTATTTCAATGTCTTTGGCTATATTTTGCTTGCTTGTGTGTTTAGTTGCTTAACTTGCTGTCTCCCTGTAGTAGCTGAGTGAAACTTGTCTCACTGTGTCAGCTGTTGGGTTGCCCACTCTCTGAGTCCACCTCAGATCCTTTCACAGGTCCAAGTTTTTTTCTCACTTGTGGGTATTTAAAAAAAATGGCAGGAGAAGGGAGAAAGAAGAGATAAAATTGGAAAGAAAGGATGAAGAACTAACTCAAGAAAGAAGGAAAGACAGGAAAAAGCAATTGAAGATAAAACAGTAATGAAAAATTAAAAATAATAATAAAAAATAAAAGATCACTTAAAAATAGCATTTAAAAAAAACACACCTCTTGTTGGTTTCAAACCTGCCAAACCGGTTTTCTGGTCTTGCTGGCTGCAGGACTCTGGGGAGTGATTGGTGTGGCATTTCTCCCTTCCCTGTGTTTACTCAGCTTGTCCCAAGAGCTAGTCTGGTTCCTTTCCCCAATATCTTAGATAGGGGGATCCAGGTTTTCTTCACAGCTCTTTTCCCCAGTGGTTATTGCTGTAGGCTGGGGTGAAGGGGCACCCACTGGACTAGGCTGCCTTTGTCCAGTGGGTTTGGGCCCAAACTATTTCCAGTGCTACGGGGAGACCCAGTGCCTTCCTCCTAACCTCAAGGTCTCTGCCTGGCTTGGTTGGGAGTCAGCTGCAGGGCTGTCACTGCATATTCCCCAGTCCCTCTGTTTGACAAATTCCTCCTAGTCAAGGCTGCCACACCATGTAGCCCAATTCTCCATCCAGACCAGTGACTATGGGGGTAAGTGCCTGTCACTGCCTGTCTCTCAGCTCTCCCGAGCTGGCGACCACAGCCTCTGTGGGTAATCACTGCCCCTTGTGTCTTGCCTCTTCATCTTTATTCCCCTCTCTGGGACCAGAACTCTCCTGGTGTTGCTCAGACTCTGGTCCGTCAGGGAGGGAGGGAGCAGTTGACCCAGCACTCTACCAAGGACTGGGGCAGACCCTCCATTTTCAAGAAGTCTGTGGTAGACCCAGCGCCAGCTCTGGGCACTGGACCTGGGACTACAACTGCACCCTGGTCTCCGCTCTGGTCCCAGGGATCTTACTGTCCTGAAATATCCTTCTTACCATTTGGTTCCTTGTTTTTCAGTGTCTGCTACAATTTTTGGACTCTTATTTTCAAAATGCTGGGATATTGTTGTCTGTCTGCTCTGTTTGTCCTTGAATTAGCCAGTTTTTCCTCCTGTGTGTAGGGAGAAGTGAAATCTGCTCCCTCTTACTCTGTCGCCATCTTCTTACTGTTCGTATTTATCATAAAAAGGTTGCTGTACTTTATGAAATGCTTTTTCTGCAACAATTGATATAGTAATGTGATTTTAGTCTTTTGTTTATGTGATATATTATGTTTATTAATTTGTGAATATAGTGCCATCCTTGCATCCCTGGTATGAATCCCACTTGATCATGGTTTATGATCTTTTTGATATTGTTGGATGCAGTTTGCCAGTACTTTCTTGAGAATTTTAGTGTCCATGTTCATCAGAGATATTTGCCTGCAGCTTTCTTTCTTTGTTGTATCTTTGTCTGGTTTGGGGATTAAGATGATTCTGACCTCATTAAAATCAATTGACAGTCCTTCTTTTTGAAAATTTTTGGACTAGTCTGAAAAGTATAGGGGTTATCTCATCCTTAAATGTTTTATAAAATTCTCCTTTGAAACCATCCAGTCTAGGGATTCATGTAATGGGAGTTTTTTGTTTGTTTGTTTTTGCTTACTGCTACATTTTTGTCCACTGTTATGGGTCTATTCAGGCTTCCTACTTCAATCAGTTTTGGAAGATTATATTTTTCTAGAAATTTATCCATTTCCCCTAGGTTTACAATTTTCTTGGCATGAGGGTTTGCATAGTAATTTCTTACAATCCTTTGTATTTCTGTGGTAGCAGTTGTAATCTCTTCGCTTTCATTACTGTTTTTGTCTATTTAGATCCTCTCTTTTTAAAATAAATTTTAAATTTTACTATTGTTCAAGTACAGATTTCTGCCTTTACTTCCCACCAACCTACCCAACCCAGCCACCCCCACATCCCTCCCATGATGCCACACACCCTTGGTTTTATCCATGTGTCCTTTATTGTCGTTCCTGCAAGCCCTTCACCCCTTTCTCCCCATTTTTCCCTCCCACCTCACCTTTGTTTATGGTCCATTTGTTCTTATTTCAAATGTCTCTAGTTATATTTTGCTTGCTTGTTAATTTTTGTTGATTAAGTATCACTTAAAAGTGAGATCATATGATATTTGCCTTTTACTGCCTGGTTTATTTCGCTTAACATGATGCTCTCTAGTTCCATCTATGCTGCTGAAAAGGGTAGCGGCTCCTTCCTTCTTTCTACTGCGTAGTATTCCATTGTGTAAACATACCATAGTTTTTGATCCTCTTATTTACTGTTGGGCACTTAGGTTGCTTCCAACACTTGGCTATTGTAAATTGTGCTGCTATGAACATTGGGGTGCATAGGTTCTTTTGGATTGGTGTTTCATGGTTCTTAGGGTAAAATCCCAGCAGTGAAATTACTGGGTCAAAAGGCAGTTTCATTTTTAGTTTTCAGAGGAAATTCCATACTGATTTGTATAGTGACTGCACCAGTCTGCATTCCCACCAACAGTGCACTAGGGTTCCCTTTTCTCCACAACTTCTCCAACACTTGTTACTTGTTGCTTTGTTTATGATGGCCATTCTGAGCAGTGTGAAGTCATATTCCATTGTGGTTTTGATTTGCATCTCTCTGATGGCTAGTGACACACAACATCTTTTTATATGTATCTGGACCCTCTGTGTGTCCTCATTGGAAAATTGTCTATTTAAGTTTTTTGCTCAATTTTTTATTGGGTTATTTGTCTCTAGAGTAAAGTTGTGTGAGTTTGTATATTTTGGAGATCAAACCATTGTCTGAGAAATCATTGGCAAGTAGATTTTCCCATATAGTCGGTTCTCTTTTCATTTTAATACTGTTTTATTTAGCCATGCAAAAGCTTTTTATTTTGATGAGATCCTATTTGTTTATGCTTTCCTTTATGTCCCTTGCTCTAGGGGATATATTGGTGAAAATATTGCTGCATGGAATACATGAGATTTTTCTGCTTATGTTCTCCTGAAAGACCTTCATGGTGTTATGATTTGTATTTTAGTCTTATATCTACCTTGAATTAATTTTTGTGTATGGTGTAAGGTGGTGAATAAGTTTCATCTTTTTGCATGTAGGTGTCCAGATCTCCCAGCACTATTTCTTGAAGAGGTGATTTATTGCTCTATTTTATGCTTCCACCCCTTTTGTCAAATATTAATTGACAGTAAAGACATGAGTTTATTTCTGGGCTTTCTATTCTGTCCCATTGGTCCATGTGTCTGTTCTTATGATAGTACTAAGCTATTTTGAGTACAGAGGATATCTAATACAGTTTGATATAAGGTATTGTGGTGCTTCCTACTTTGCTCTTATTTCTCAAAATTGCTGCAAGTATTTAGGGCTGCTTATGATTCCATATAAATTTTTGAAGTGTTTCTTTCTTATCTGTGAAATATGTCATTGGTGCTTTAATAGAGATTGCAAAAATGTATAAATTGCTTTGGGTAGTATGGACATATTGATGATGTAATTTCTTCCAATCCATGAACACAGTACATGTTTCCATTGGTTTCTGTCTTCCTTAATTTATTTCTTCAGTGTTGTGTAGTTTTCTGAGTACAGGTCTTTTACCTCCTTCATTTGTTTTATTCCTAGGTACTTTACTTTTCTTGTTGTCATAGCAAATGTGATTTACTTCCTGAATCTATGTTTGATATTTCTTTGGTGGTGAGCAAAAATGACTTCAATTACTGAATATTACTTTGTATCAACCTCTTTTACTGAATTCACTTATTGGGTTGAGTAATATATTTGTGGAGTCTATAGGGTTTTCTCTGTACACTATCATTTCATCTACAAAAATGACAGTTTGTTTCCTATTTTCCAATTTGCATGCCTTTTATTTTTTTTCTTGTCTGATTGTGTGGCTGGGACTTCCAATACTATATTGAATATAAGTTGTGAAAGTGGTAATCCTTGTGTTGTTCCTTTTCTCAGTGGGAAAGCTGTTAGTACTTATCTATTGAGTTTGATGTTGGCTGTAGGTTTTTTCTGTATGGCATTTATTAAGTTGAAGAGTGCTCCCTCTATTCCCACTTTGCTGAGTATTTTAATCATAAATAGGTGCTGTACCACATCAATTGCTTTTTCCACATCTATTGATATGACATGTGTTTTTTGTCTTTGCTTTTTTTATATAATGTATTACATTGATTGA
>PVKM010001884.1:0-17500 GCA_004027735.1 Carollia perspicillata
GGGGGGGGGGGGGGGGGGGGGGGGGGGGGGGGGGGGGGGGGGGGGGGGGGGGGGGGGGGGGGGAGGGGCGGTCCCGGGGAGCGCGCCCCTCGGGAGAGCAGCTTTCTTCCGCGTGGACCTTTTGTCCAGGCGAACTTGCTTTCTCGCCTGTGGCTATGGGGCACAAACCTAGTCAGAGTTTTCACTCCACACGGCAATGTGCTGGCGTTGTGACGTGGCGCTGTTGTCCAGAGCGCGATCTCTGTTGAGGGCGCGCCTCTCTGAGACTGGGTCGCATTTTGGGTGTTCGATGAATTTCCGCGGATCCGTTTGTCCGCTTATGCGCTGATACTATGTTGATTTTTACTGTTTTAATGGCTTTTGAGGAAATGCTGGTAAGTTTGAAGGTAAGTCGCCACTCGCTTTTTTAAAAAATATTTTCGGAGCAAGTTTGAGGCACATTATGAATCCAAGGATCACTTTAACCTTTCGGAATGCTGGTTAAAATTGCACTGCGTGTATGGATTCGGTGTAGAAGAATCGGTGTACGTTGTGATAGGTCTCCTCACCCGAGAGCGGAGCACGCTTTTCTGAGTATTTGGATCTGTTCCACTCCTGTTGTTACAGTGTTAAGATTGTGTCGTGTATGTCCTGTGGCTTTCCTGTTACATTTATTCTCTAGTGTTTCGTCGTTTTTGTTGTGTTGTGAATGGAATGATTATTGCCGAGTTCTGTTTCAAGTGCTTGGTATGAGGTGAAGTACCTATCGATGTGTGCGTATTTAGCTTGCACACTCGTATAGTTACCTCGCAGTAATCTCATCACTTCTAGCAGCGTTCTCTTCTTTACAGAAGTACCGTGAGTTTCCTAGGTATGGAATCAGCAAAAATAGATTTGTGTACTTTTCAGTATTCTTTTAACTTCTTGTTTCGCATTGTCTAGAACTTCCCTGTTCAATATGGTGGCCGCTGGCTGTTTCAGTTTAAATGAAAAGTTCAGCACTTTATTCACACCAGCCGCGTCTCGGGTGCTCAGAAAGCACAGTGACTGGTGGCCGCCAGCTGGATGGCTCAGAAGGTCGCGCGTTGCATCACCGCGGACATGTCCCGCGGAGAGCGGCGTGCCAGGCGTTCGAGAGGCGAGCGATCACAGCGGCTATGGTGGTGGCTTCGGTGTAACTTTCGCTTTCAATTGAAATATTTTATGATCTTTCCACGTAAAACAATTCAGTAGTCATCAAGGAAATGCTGCTTACACTAATAAGAAGATTTTCTATTAAAATATAAAGATACTGTCGAGTAGTGCTGGGAGTCACGAGGAAAATGGATACTTTGATATGTTGCTGCTGAAAATGTTACAGTGAAACGCGCTGCCAAGAGCACCAAGCAGACATGGAGACGTAAGATGGCAAGAAATCTTGCAGAGGTGTTTGCAAAATTATGCGAGGATGGAGGAGCTGCCTCTTTAATGGCAGCCCCTCTAACGTCGGTGAGGCGGTGTGTCTTGTGGTTTTAATTTTAATTTCTCTGTTGATTAATGATGTTGCGCTGTTGTCCCTACTTATTGGCTACTCATGTATCTTCTTTGGGAAGCATCTGTTCAGATCTTTTGCCTGTTTTCCTGTTAGATTGTCTGACTTTTTATCATTGAGCTATATGAACTCTGTTTGTTCTGAATATAGTCCTGTGTTGTGTAATTAGGAATAGTGTGAGCTTTGAAGGGCAGAAATGGCAACTTTGATGAAGTTCATGTATCAGCATTTTCTTTGGATTCCTGCTTGTTGTGTCCAATAACTCTTTGCCTAACCCAGGATCATAGTGTTTGTTGTCCGTTTCTCTTTTCTAGGATTTTTTTAAGTTTTAGCTCTTACATTAAGGTATGCAGTCCATTTTAAGTGAGTTTTTAAAGGTTGTGTTTTTTTTCCCCATGCGGCTACCCAGTTGTTTCATCACCATTTGTTGAGAGATTATCCTTTTTTCATAAATCACCTTAGTCCCTTTGTTGAGACTCAATTGACCATCCATGTCTGTGTCTGTGTTTGGATACTTTGTTCTGTTTCTTTGATCTCGCTATTCTATGCCTATCTATAATGTCATAATTACTGTTGTTTTATATTAAGCCTTGAAGTATTGTGAGACTTTCACACTTGTTCTTCATAAAATTGTTTTGGCTATTCTGTGCTTTCACAAGTAAAATTTAGAATAATCTTGTCCATTTCTATTAATTAAAAAAGCATGCTAAAATTTTAAGTGGGATTGTGTTGAATCTATAGTTCAACTGGGGGAGAATTGACATGTTAACAATAATGGGTTCATGAAGATGCTATATCTTGCTTTTTCGTGTTGGGTATTCAATTTTTCTGAGTGATATTTTACAGTTTTCTGTTTATTGGTCTTGCACATATTTTATTAAATTTTTATGTGTATTTGATATTAATACATTACAGGTATTTTAAAATTTCAATTTTCAATTATTTGTCGTTAATATGGAAATACAGTGGATATTCTGTATATTTTCATTGCATCCTGTGACCTTGTCACACTCAGTTGTGAGTTCTGGTAGCTCCTTTGTAGGTTCCTTAGCCCTTTTTTTTTAATTTAGGGAAATTATGTCATCTGCAAATAGAGCTTTATTTCTTTACCAACATAGGGAGTGACATGTCCATCAATGTGTAGGGAATGGTGAAGCAGTACTTCCACGTTCTAGGGTATTATGTGGATGTTACAGATGCTTACGGAGAGGGTTGAAAGGGATGGAGAGTTGTGTGTGACATCATAGTAAACAAAAAGATTCACAGCACCTGGAAGATAAGGCATTGCTAGTATTCATAATATGCAAAAGTATCTACAAATTAAAAAACAAAACAGAACTAAAAGACAGGTGCCCAGTTATAAACATGGCAAAGCTATCAATTGGCAATTCCTAGACAAGAAAATCCAAATGGTCAATAAACTTAAGAGAACATATTCAACCTCTGGGTATTGGGAAAGTGAAAGTGAAAACGAAGATGAAGCGCCGTGTTTCAGTCATCGAGTTGACAGAAATGTGCAAGTGCTGACATTAAATCCTGACAAGGGTGCCAGGTTCTAGGCACCTCGTCTGTTGCCAGTGGGAATGGGATTTGGTTCAGCCTTTTGGCAAAGCAATCTCAGAGTATTAAAATTAAAATATGCATATCCTTTGACTGAGCAATTTTATTTCACGAGACTATCTTATAGAAATGGAAGCATTATTTTTTAAAGGAAGGGGGAGAGGAAATCTTCTGACTGTCCATTAATAGAGGAACAGTTGAGTCCATTGTGTGTTAAATCTATGGAATGCTGTGTGGTTATGAGAGAGAGGGGTCTGTTTTCCCTAAGGGATGACTATGGCAATTCACTGAGAGGAGAACCGGCTACAGGAAAATGAAAATATGTGATATATGTGTAAGAGTAAAACTGATTTTTGTTAAAGCTTTCTTTTTAAACTTTGGTTAAATCAATTTTTAAATTCTTTTCCTCTCTCTCCCTCCCTCCCTCCTTCCCTCTCTCTCTCTCTCTGTGTCTCTTTCATGTGTTCTTTTCTCTCTCTACAACATCCATTCTGTCTTATGGACAAAAATGAGGTACTAGAGGGGATGGTAGGTACATATAGGCTGTTAATATTTTTTTTAGAAGGAAGTGAAGGGGATGAGTTAGGTCATTATGTTTTTGTGTATCTGTTTCTTATCACTAGTTAAAGGGAGCACAGGGTATTATAATTTTGGAACAGGGATTTAATAAAAGAAACTGTAGGACATGATTATGCTCTGAACTCAGTGTTTATTTATTTTTAAGTGCAAGTAAAAAAAGATAGAAGCCCAGAAAGTGTAGGAGTTTGCCTCTGATGAGCAGAGGCACGTCGAGGAGTTTTGCTGCTTTGTGCAGTTCTGTGCTTTCCTATTCAGAGTAGAAGCATCAGCCCTCACTTTTCAAAGGTGTGTTAATGAAGCCGTTCCGCCTGACCTCCTTCACTCAAGGGAGATGGGGGCTTTGCTTTTTTGGCGGCGTCTCCAGGAGTGGAGTGCTGCACTCCGCTGCCCCATGTGATCTCCCACATTTGAAGGAGCATGGCTCTCCCTGGTTTCGGGAACGAGGGGTGCCCCGGGGGAAGCAGGGGCTGGCCTGTGGTGACAGCAGAGCTTTGACGGTGGCTTGTCTATGTGAAGGGTTTGTGTGGCCGTCTGTGTCCTCGTCTTGCGTCAGTTTTGCATCCAGACCCAGCGGGAACCTTGCCTCCGCCGTGGGTCTGCCTGTCAGCTCCAGGCGGTGGCTCTGAAGGTTTTGGTCGTGGAGAGAAGTCGCCCATTGCAAAGGCAGGGAGGCAGTTAGCATGGTGCGAGGTCGAAGGGAGAGCTGTGTGGGCTTGGGCCAGAGCCTGCCCTGCGGGGCCAGCAACCTCTGGCGAGATCCCACTTCGGGAACCTCCCTTTCTGGTTGCAGGTGAGTAACTTCCACCCTGGCAGTGAAATGGGGGAAGGAGACAGTAAATAAGCAATGGGCAGAATTAAAGCCAGTAATGAGGTATGTGAATATTGTGGTGAGACGATGTTGGAGGCGTGTCTATTTGGGAGTGCGGCCTGTTTGGGGAGAACATAATGGCACTGCGGCTGCTCGTCCAGGTTCTCTCTGCTTAGTTTCCGCTCCCTGGCCCTGAAGGCTGGCAACGGCTGCACCTGCGCCCAGATGCTCTCATAACCTTGGCGAGGAGAGGCGGGCACGTCACAGAAGGAGGCTGAGGTCCAGGTGCCCTCTCAGAGTGGAGGGCAGGGCAAGAAGGCCAGGGCTGTGGCCTCGTGTGTCCCCCCTGGGCCACCAGAGCAGGTGGGGGGGGGAGGTTGACCAGATCCTGCTCATGAGAGGGGCGTCCCTCACATCAGGCAGGAGACACTCGGCTTTGCAAGTGTCCTGAAACTTCACCCCTGAGGGGCGATCCTGCACATGCGTGTGCTTCATGAGTCTCTGCTGGAGCGGGGGGTAAAGCTTTTGGCATGTCCTGCACCCCTCTAGTGAGATTCTCTGCACCCGAGCAGGGCTTGGACCTGGATTTGCTTCTTGTCCGGGGTTCTGGGAATGCCTGTTGGGTCCAACCGGCCTGAGGCAGAGGGGGGACAAGAGAACAGCTGTAATGGGGATTGGACAGTAGAGGCACAGGGGCCTGGGAGGGAACTTGGTTAGGATGAGAACTGCCTCGAGGTTCTTGCCCAGCCAGAGCTGTTTTAGGGGAAGGACCCCTCAGAGCCCACATGCACCCCAGGAGAGATGCCAGCAGGTCAGGGGGCAGGCAGTGTGTGTGCCTCGGGCAGGCTCCCAGCCTCCAGCATGACAGGACAAAGGAGCAGGTGTGACAATGCCTGCACTCGGCAGAGCACGTGGCGACTGGCATGATGGTTTATTGGGGCGAAGATGCTTGCAGCCTCGATTGGCTTCTCCTTTCCATGGGTGGGCCCAAACCTGGCTGAGTGGGCAGTCCTGGGGCTTTCTGTGTGGCATTTTGTGACTCTCTTACTGTGGGCAGGGGCACTTCCATTGCCTGTCCATTGCTTGTGAACATACTGCAAGAAAATACTTCTCTGATGGCAACTCTCAGCTAGATCTCGGATCTAGTCTTAATCAGCCCTCCTCACACGCACACCAAGGTGCACTGCACCGTGAGGGCTGCTCATGGACAGCTCTGACTCAGCTGGTCTGGACTGTGTGCTGGGGCTGGACCGCGCCCCGCCCCGGACCCCGCTTACGTGCGACAGACTCCACTGCAGTCAGGACGCCCTAGGGCCTCTGAGCCGTTGTTCCAGAGTCCACATGGGAAAGGCAGAGCCGGAGAAGGAAGGTGACTGTGCACTGTCAGGGGTCTGTGGGGGGCCCTTTGTCCTCTTTGCCGCTGTTGCCTGTCTGCGCCTCCCCAGCTCTGCACGCACGGAACTCTTTCCAGCCTAGGACTATGCCGTCGTCTTCTCTCGTCGTCCCTGCTTATACGCCCAGAGCTGAGCTGAGCACGCGGCAGCTGCTCAGCACCCTGCCTGCTGCTCTGCTCAAGCCGCGTGGAATGGGCCTCTTACGGGCCCCGTCCCCGAAGCTCACTTGTGGCTGAGCACTCAGTGTGTGCATGCACACACGCGTGCACATAAGCCTGTGCACTGGGTCCAGCCGTGTTAGTGTGGGCCCATCCCCCTACAGGGCTCAGGGCATGCTGGCCACGGGTACCCCCAGGACAGTGGCCCACAGAGGGACACTCTCCACACGCTGCAGCAACATCCTGTGCATCTGGGCCACGGGAGAGAGTGTCTGGTCTGTCGGCTGGACGCTGCACTGATACCTGACATCAAGGGGGAATTGGCTGTTTTGAGACAAATGCTTCCAGATGCCAGGATCACTGGGTCCATGTTACTACCCAGATGGGTCTGGGTGGGAGCCAGAAAAGTAACAGCAGATAAACTCAGAAGGCTAGTCAGTCATAAAGCAGTTAGCATGGGCAGGTTGCTGGAGGCCAGGCTTCCTTGGGGATGGCCAACAGTGCCGGGTGTGCCGGGGCCTCAGAGGACAGGGCAGCTGGATCGCCTGGCCGGTGGCAGGCAGTCTGAGCTCGGGGCACTGGTGTTGGTGCCGTAGTAGGAACCTGCTCCTAGCTAGACACGGCCCAGCCCTGTGGGGTTTGGATGCCTCTGACAGAGCCGGGGTTTCTGTGGAGATTACAACTGACGACTTGTTTCCTGGTCCCTGGGAAGCCTTCATGGGCAGGGGCTGTGTTGACATGCCTGTTTCCAGGTCCAGCTGGAACCAGTCAAGGTAAATGAAAAGCAGGGAAACTAAGTGGAATTGAACTTCTGGGAACCTCAAAGGCACCTTTCATTTAAGTGTGATTCGGGGCATGTAAATATTTTAAGGATTGAGGCAAATGATCTCACATTCCAGGGTGCCGGTCCCACACCAGCATGTTAGAGAGGCTGGGGCAGCAAACCAACACAGTTGTTTTTAGCCAGTTACAGTTGGTATTGTGTCTTCTGAGTGGAGCCCGGAACAGCGTTCTGGACTGATGACCCTCATCTGTTAGCTGGATGACTGCAAAGTCTTCTCCAAATGTCTGCTTGCTTCAGTCTTGCCCCTCCAGAGTTCCACACAGTAGCCAGAGTGGTGTTTAAATATGGAAATCAGATCCTATTAGCACCACTGCTTAAACCCCTTTAATACCTGCCCATTGAAATTAAAATAAAATCCAAATTCCTGTTACCCACAAGGCCCGTGTGGAGTGGACCTGCCCACTTCTCCAGCCTCATCTGTTGGCCACTGCAGCCATGCTGGACTCCTTCCTGCTCCTCACGATGTGCTGCCCCGGGACATTTGCACCTGCCCCTCTCTGTGCCTAGAGCGGTCTGCCCAGATCTGACCATGGCCGTCACCTTTTTGAAGTCGGCTGTCAGCTCAGAACCTCTTCAAAGAGGTTGTTTAAAGTTGCCCCATGGTTGTTTTCTGCTCCGTCTCCTAGTCTATTTTCCTCAAAGCATTGGTCACTTTCTGGAATGATCATGGTGCTGCTTTAACTTGTTCACCTTTGTGACTTCTGCCACTAGAATATAGTCGCCCTGAGAGCAAGGTCTGTTCTGTTTACTGCCATATTCCGCAGTCTGTGCTCCATAAAAATATAATGGGCAGATGGAGGCTGTGGCTGGGCCTTGTGACTCAGGCGGAGTTCCAGATGGATAGCATTGCAGCAGGATTCCTTGAGAGGGTCAAATAAATTGGCAAAAAGGCCGAGCCAGAGCCTCTCTGTCACCGATGCTTTCCTGTTGCAAAAGTTAGAGAAGCCAGTTTCCTCCAGTACAGCCCACACGAAGGACTGGCCGCTGGGCGCTCATGAGTTACTTAATGGGGGTCTTTTTCCCCTTACCTTTCATTCGGGCAATAGGCAACTGGAAGAGAAGTCTGTATGAGTAAACTTTGGCAATGAACTTTCTCTTCCCCATGTAACATTGCAGCATCGACCACCAGATTTTTTATTGGACTGTCTTCTGTTGCTGAGTGGAACACTAATTTGAAGAAAATATTTTTATACACCTAAAAAAATGGACTCTCATGAGAGTGAGTTATTCATTGGCAATGGCGTATTTCGTGATGAGATGCCACTGAGGGCTCGATAGGGACTAAATGTGCTTGTGAATTACTTCCTGTAGCAAGTGCCAGGCAAGATGCGTAGGTACATATGAGAGTACTAGTTATTATAGGGCGTTATTTTCTTTTTCGTAACATTTATTCTTTTTTTATAATAAACATAATGAAAAAGCTCTTTGAGGAACAGTTACAAGTGTATGAAGAGAGACTGCACTCGCACTTTGACCCTGCCGCCCTGAGATGACTGTGGCAGCCGACTCTTTGGTCAATTTTCTGTCTGTACACATGTAAACATATATGGATATTTTACGTGGCTTTAATGATCTTGTACAGACACTTTTTAATTGCTTTTTTCCACTTACAGTGCCATCCCATAGATTTTTCCACAGGTCATTTAAAAACTCTTGGCACATGTTACTCAACTGAGCCATCATATGTAATTGTCCAGACCTGCACCGTTGAATAGGAGTACAGCGTGAGCCACGTATGTAATGGCACGTTTTCTAGGAGCTGCAATAAACAGCTAAAAAACCCAGTGAAATTAATAATACTTTTCGTTTGTTCTCATAGTTTTGTGTCATTTCAGCATTTAGTCATTACAGAATTACTGAGATATTTTGCATCTCAGTTCAGAGCAGCCACATTCTGAGAGCACAGAGGCTGCGTGTGTTGAGTGGCTGCCATGTTTACCAGTCCAGGTGGAGTCCACTGAGAATTGGTAGCGTGATCGTCTGCGCATGGTGGAAGGGATTTTACACTAATTTCCATAGTCCAACTTAAAAGGCCATCTTCCAAGAATAAAAGAAGCCTGAAATTAGAGTTCCAGTTATCTCCTTTCAGGTCTCAAGGTGATTAATTCAGTTTGATAGGTACAAGATAGAGCCTCAATTTCTCAAAATGCTAAATGAAGTGGAAAGATGTTGAAAACAATGTTTTTCAAATCACGCATTTGATACCATTTTCTCTCTTTCAAAGGTGATTTCTCGGGCTCCAGTAGAAGCTGGTGTCCCTAGTATGTTAAGCTCGTATTCAATACGAGGCAAATGAATTGAGCTGGGCGGGGCAGTGTTGACTGTGGTCAGTGCGGCTTCAGCTCGGGGTCCATTCTCTCTCTGCAGTGTCGTCCTGGGTCCTCCAGAGGAGCTCACTGACATCATGGGTCTCTCCTGCCTCGCCTTTTCGTATTGTGACAAAATGCCTGTCACTTGGTGTAGCAGTTAAACCTGAGAGCCCAACTGGGGATATTCCTTTGAAGACTCAATTTTAAAATTTTCTTCTGAACCAAAGGAATTTGAGAGGAAGCTAATGTGTGTAACTGGTTCCCAAATGATGTATCGCAGAAGCATTCTGACTGTTTGTGAGCAAGACCTCACGAAAAAGGGAGATGAAGGAAAAGGGAAGATTACCCCCATCCCCAGGGGCCACCCTGCCTGACTGGAGACCAGCCCAGCAACTCACAGGGCCAGGAGAGACATCGCAGAGCTCATCTGGGCTGATGGAGGCCTGGTGGCTCGTGTCCAACATGGGGCCACCCAAAGCTGTCCCTAGGTGCCTCCCACATGTCATGTTTGGGTCTCGAGGGCACTGCAGTAAGTCAGATGGTGTGTCTGTCTTCAAGGCAATTCACTGAGGGAGAGGGACAAGCAGACCCCAAACTACAACTTATTTTCTGTGATGAGAAACATGCCTGAAATGCTGTGTGTGGCTTATCCAGTCTGTCGCTCGGCCCAGCCACCAGGGTGTGGCTTCCTGGAGGACAGGACTGACCAGCAGTGTGACCTTAGGCAGGTTCCTCCACCCCGTGACTCTGTGCTTCTGTGGAATGAGTGTGATAAAAGTGCCTGCCTGTTGGGCTGGTGTGGGATAACCCCTGATAAATCCCTAACGTTTCTTTTCACACAAAGCCGTCAGTTACTGAGTACAGCCTGCCGCGACTGGTCCTGCTGTTGTTTTATTAGAAGGTGGGTGGGTGGAGTAGCAGGGCCACAGGATGGAGCTCAGACTTGGGGGTGATGGGAATTGTTCGGAGCGGGGGAGAGAAGTGTGCGGATTGGCCGTCTCAAACAATTGCTCTGCGGTAGGGCCACAGAACTGCCGTGCAGGGAGGCTTTGGGCTGCCATCCAGGTGGAAGTGGCATCTGGGGGACTGGGATTTTATTAGATTGTGGATTATGGTCAATATAAAACGGCACTTTTAAAAGATGCATTTGTTCTCATTTAATATTTTATTTGTCCTGTCTTGTTCTTATCATTATCATTGTCGTCACAGGGCGGGTCTTGGAAAGATAAGAGCACGGGGGAGTTGTGGGTTCCCACGACACCATCTCCCCTTGGTGGGAGGTGGAGGGGTATGTGGCTGTGGGAGGTGAGGGGCAAGAGAGCTGGGAACAAAACTCAAGTGACACCAAGTAGGCTCGACTCCTGTCTCATGGAGGTCCTGGAAGCTCTGCCCAAATAATGGTTCCATGTTTACACAGCCTCCTCCTTTTCCTTTATCTCAGTCATCAAAACTTTAAGGAAATTTGAAAACCACTGGGGTGTTATACATAAAATACAGCTTCAGGCCGCTGATGGAATTCATACCCAGGTTCCGCTGAGGCAGGGCCTGAGCCCACCCCTCCAGGGTGTCTGGGCTGCCACGCTCCCCATTTGTCTTCTTGATTGTAAACATTAAACACATGCACAGGAGGGCTTGGGAGACAGAGTTATGGGGGATATAAAGTGCCTGGCAGCATATAAACTTGGCGATCCTGCAGCGGAGCATCCAATCACGGTGGTGCTGAGGGGGCGAGAGGCGGTCCTGGAGACTGGGGCGCAACAGGCGAGTTACGAAGGGAAGAGGGAACAGAGGGCATCTGCTGGTTGGGGTGGGAACTGCCTCTGTCCAGAGCGTCCAGGAGCTGGGCTGACCTCCTGCTGCCCCGGCCCCACCTGTGCCCGAGTGCTTTCCGCCTCTGCTTTCCTCTCCTCATGCTCACTTCACACGGTGGTCGTGAAGGTGGGATGTCTAGGACTGATGGTGCCCCCTCCTCTGGGGACACGAGCGGGGGTCTTATTCTTCGCTTGGTGGTTGAGGAAACAGAAACATAGACAGGAAAGGGGCATCACTTACAGATTCTGCTGCTGCAGCTTGTCCGAGGCGGACCTCCACACGCCATGGGGGTGCGGGATGAGCTCTTCCTGATGGTGCTAAGCGGAAGCCGAGTGCCCCGCCCTTCCCAAAGGGCCCTCGATTTCCCACGGCCTGCGTGGCAGTCCTGTAGCATCAGAGTGCGAGGGGAGTGGCCTCGTTCTTCCATTAGAGCCCATTTCACAGATGGGCTACTGAGGTGCTGGAAGACCATGCAGCTACTTGGGTATTCCGACTACTGGCCCGCCTGTCCCTGCTCCTTTATTCCTGTCATTCTCCAGCGTGTGCTAGAGGGACTTAGGAAGTCTTCACCAAAACATCAGTGTCTTCAGTGAAAACTCCTAGGCTGAGCCCTGCTGTGTCGTGAGGCCCTTTATCCTGCACATCTAAAATGGTCTCATCCTTGCTGGGGAACTCTCTGCCAATTAGCTTTTGTGAAATCCACGTATGAAGTAGAATATTTCAGTGGTGCTTTTGAAACAGAAAACAGTAAACTGCTGCACTTGCATGCAGAAGAAATAAGCAGATATAACATATGGGTTAATTAAGGTGCTGTGGTTGAAGGGTTCACTTTTCAAGCTTCCTGGAAGCCAGAGCGAAGGAAGGCTTGCTGTCACAAGCAGCTGGACCGTCTTCCAGGGCTCATCGAGCATGGTGGTGGTGGTTTTTGCCCTGGGCACTTGCAGAACTCAAGACTTGGGGTGACAGATTGCTCCCAGAGGTTTCTTTTTAGAGAGCTGGGAGGGGATGGGCAGCTGTGCGGTGCACAGGCGAGACTGAGGGGAGGGAGAGATGACTCAGGCGCTGGTTGTCCTCGGGGCTACCACAGTCACTCCTCGGGGCTCTGGTGTCCTGAACCAGGTGTCTGGAGCCAGGAAGATGATTGAATTACCAGGAGACCTTTATTTCTGAACACTTGATTCCTAAATCAAGGTGTCCTGATCGTGACCCTGGAGCCAGGATGGTATGTCCGTTTTGAAGAGCCACACATTCACGTGCACCTGTGACCGCCGTACAGGGGGCAGGTGGAGCAGGGGAAGCAGGAAGGCGGGGAGCAGGAAGTCAGCCTCACCCTTCTGGCTCCCGCTCATTTCTTCAGGCCCCTTCCGGAGAGGGGGTCCTCGTGCAGGGGCTTCCCCGGGTGAGCAGGTGGGATGGGGTGAAGAGCTGGGGAGGGAGAGGGCGGTTGAAGGGGAGACTCCCCGTCTCCTGTGGAGACAGGTGTTACTTTTGCAAGTTTGGATCTGGGAGGATTTCACTTCTCGTAAGCCTGAGCTGCAGTAACGTGAGCAGCCAAAGGCCACTGAAGGGTCAGTGGGAGCCAGGCTCAGCTCCAGGAGTCCTCCCCACGTCCCAGGAGATGTGCCTTCGTCACACCCGCTCCACGGGCCAAGCAGTGGCGGGTGGTGTAATGAGTGCTGGAGCCCAGGTGCAGCACCTGCACGTTGGCCACTGCCCTGTGCTGGCCAAGTTCGAGGGGGGTTTCTACAAGATGATGCTCGTATGTGTTCCTGTTTTTATTTTCTGCCTTGACTACCAACAATTGCAATGTTTATGCTGCCCCAGGTCAAATAGTTTCACAATGTATGTTTTCATAGTTTCCGTGGCAGATTTCATGTACTCTCAAGTTTCATTTCCTATTATGTTCCTGAATGGTACAAATGATTATTTTTTTCCTTAGGGGCCTTGGGCTGTGATATTGGAACATGGATGTGATCTCATATAATAAAGTGAGGTGCCTGCTTCCATCCATGCACCCTCCTCCCTGCTCTCCATTATTCTTGGGATGGCCATTCATACTTTAGTATGAATTAGGAGACAGCAGGCCTAGGCCTGCTGCTAGTGAAGGTGCAGGGCACGCGGAAGGTGGGGAGGTGGGGACCAGCAATCTGTGAGTTTCTGTTTCTCAGCCTGAGGATTCTGCTTGCCACTAACTCGGGCCTCTCCAAATGCCCATCGGGAAGGCACCACTGGCCCTGGCGCGTGCACAGAGGCACAGACATGCCTACTCTGTAGCCAAGAGCCTGGCTCAGGTGATGCTTTTCTCCAGTTAAGTAGGAGAACAAGATCACAGTGGCTATTTCCCTGGGCAGGGGTGGGGTAGGGGTTATTGCTTTAGAAAAAGAATATGAAGAATATTTCGTTTTCTTTCGGCTGAAAACAAAAAGATTGCCTTGGTTGTTGGAGCAAATTCTGACTCCTTTGTAAGCGTCGGGACGCACTGAGGGAGGCCAAAGAAGGGCACTTGTGTTTTTGTTTCCATGTTCATTTTTTTTCCGGGATGGAAAGGGGGCCCAGTCAGGAGCTGGATCCTTGTCCGCGTCTGTTGCACGAGAAGGACGCACGGACGTCAGGGAAGAAGGCCAGCGAGCGCGTCGTCTGTCCCGGGGGCACTGATTGTCCATGCACCCAGACAAAGGCCGGGGGACCCGTGAGTACGCGTTAGCCCAGCCGCCATACAGCCTCCCACGTTTGTTAGGGAAGGCCGTGGCATCTGGCCAGAATTACGGCTTCTGAACATCGGTGTTTTAGTAAGAGGACATCACCTGCCTACTGTCCTGTGAGAACTAAGTGCTTCTCTGCACGGCTGTTGGGAGCAGGCACGGTGGGTAACGCAGGTTGACGCTCCTTTGGTTGCCGTTCTGTCTGCTCCAGGCAGAATCTGCTGTCCTGCCCCATCTGCATGGCACTCCCTGAAGAGATGAGCCCGTGCTCCTCTCTCGTGTGGCTGGGGACCCCGTGGTTGCCCTCGAGGTTAAGGCAGCACAACCTTGAATGCTAAATTCAATTACTTCTAGCGTTTGTGGAAGCTATTATGTGAGAGCGATGGTGGGGGCCCGTCAGTCCTTAGGTACCCCTGAAGGAATTGTGGTTGCCGGCAGGGGGTCCAGACCTGCAGCTCTGGAGCCCCGCTCCCCGCAGGAGCTGTGAGGGAGAGGC
This sequence comes from Carollia perspicillata, assembly GCA_004027735.1. NCBI lineage: Eukaryota > Metazoa > Chordata > Mammalia > Chiroptera > Phyllostomidae > Carollia > Carollia perspicillata. Next base: position 14,173 of record PVKM010001884.1, read on the forward strand.
ACAGAAGACCGAGTGGTCCTGGAACCGGTCCTCCGCGGACACTGAGCTTCATGGATATCGTCCTCTTGGCTTCTGAGCTGCTCCCCGCTCCCCAGCTCCAGGCTCTGCAGAGTGGGTCCTACTTGGAGATCCTATCTGTTATGCCCAGTCAGTGCCAGACTCACCCCGACACAGACGTCTGCTATGCCTGCAATTGACACCTGTAAATATTTGTGCCTGTTTTGAAGATTCGGATTGAGAAGGATTTAGATTGCGGGAACACAAATGACGTCATGTCCCCAGTTATGCATCCGGTTTATAAATGCCCTCGGCTGCTGCTGCAGCTGCAGGTGGCCCCGGAACCCACTCCCAGCTCCTCAGGGCTTCCGCGGTCCCCCAGAAACAGGAGCCTCAGGAGGCCGTGCGTGCTCCTGCGCAGTCCCAAGGTAGTTTTAAATGATAATGAGGACATCTTTTATTTGAAGAGCCAAATATTTAATTTCATTGCTACTGTCTCTCCATGACAAGAAATGTTTTGCTCTTATGGGACTCTTATAAATTTCCTTTTAAAAATTATTTAAAAAAACTGAGTCGCTTTAAAGGAGAAGTGCTAAGCAGGCAGAACAAGGTGTGGCAGGGATGTGGCAGCACTGGAGAAGACGTGCGGGCGCCCACTTAGGGTGACCCCTTCCCGGTGGAGCTGGTGCTGTGTCCGAGGCCTGCCTCTGCCCATCCTGCAGCTTCAGGCTGTCACTCAGGGTTTGCTCATCTGTTCAGGGGGATGGCTGAGCCTGGCTCTCACTCACGTCACCTCGAGATGGTGATAGACGGGTGAGATGAAGTGGATAGTGGTTCCTGTTGTTTACGCTAATATTTACTAAAAGACAGCTAACACATGGTGAGCTCCTCTCTGTGCCGACCCCTTTAAGGAGCTAAGTAGGGATGACCCACATAATCTTCCTCCAGCCACTGCGAGACCAGGGTTACCACGTATTCCAAACAAGGCTGTAATGATAAGGACTCAGGGACCCTCATAGTCCCCGTGCCAAGAGTGCAGGGAGAAAACAATAAACAGACAAATATTCTCTGTGTGTTTCTGTGGGATTAAATTCACATTTCGAAATGCTGGTTTAGACCTGAATTTCACTGTCTCCTGTTTTCATGGTGCTTATAGAGAGAGTAAAAATGTCTGGCCAGGAAAGGGCCTTGCAGCCCGCACCCGGTTGCCCGTGTCCCAAAGACAGAGCAGCTCAGGAGCATGACCTTTAAAAAAACGTTAGAAGGAAACACACCAGGGTGTGTACTAATGGAAGTTGTCTGTAGGTTTTAGAGCCATAACTGCATTTCTTCTTTGTTTTCTTCTTGTTTTTGAAGACTTTCCACTTTATTGTGTTCTCCCGAAGGCCTATACTGTTCACATGATAATCGGTAAACACAGGAAATTTCAGCATAGAGCCCAGGTTACAAATTTGCTGACTCAGGCATCTGAGAGGCCAACGTTACCTTCATAATAATACTAAGACTTTGCTTGTGTTTTCATTTTGTGCCAAGGGCGGGCAACACCGCCAGCACCTTAACAGGGACGGAGGAGCAGCACCGAGCTGCCCTGGCTGTTGTGTTCCTCACAGCTGCACGTATGGGGGGAGAGAAGAGCCCCGCCCTCCTCGGAACCCACACTGTGCTGCGTGTCCAAATGATGGAATGGTGCTCAGCCTCTGCAAGGAAGGAAACCCCGACACACACTGCAACATGGATGAACCCGAGGACATCATGCTCAGTGACATAAGCCAGGCACGAAAAAGACAAACGTGGTAGATTCCACTTCTGTGAGGCACTCGGAGTAGTCGAAGCCATAGAGACAGAAAGGAGAACGGTGTTTGCAGAGCATGTGGGGAGGGAGACGGGGGCGTTAGGGTTTCGTGCAGACAGAGTTTCAGTTTTGCAAGATGAAAAAAGGTTCTGGAGAGGCTGGTGGTGATGGTTGCACAACAGTGTGAGTGTAGTTACTGCCATTGAATTGTACACTTACACGTGATTAAGCTGGCACATTTTGTGTTATGTGTATTTTACTACAATTAAAAATAAACCCATACCTACATATGTTCATAATAGAAAGATTCTGAATTTGGAAAAAATACATATAGTTGACCCCTGAACGATGTTGGGGTTGGGGGTGCCAACCCCACTGCAGTCAAATTCATGTGGAACTTTGACTCTGTCACAGCTTAACTACAGTCTGCCCTTGGTATCCACGGGGAGCTCCTTCCAGGATCCCTCCGAGATCCCTCAAGGAAGCGCACCTGCGCAGTCGTGAACTGCGAGCTGACGGGCCACTTGGTTCACAGAACAGACTTTGTCTTGAGAGGATGACTAGTGTGTGAACTGTGGTTCTTCAGACCTCACTCGTAGGCAGCCGTTTCCAGGAAAATGAACAAATGAATCCTGCCACTTCCAGGAAAATGACAGCATTTGTTACCAATGGTAAGATTCCAGCTTTTAAGAATTTTGAAAAACTTGTACCAGTCACTGTGAACTTGACAGCTTTCCATTACTTAAGGAGATAACTGATGAATCTGATATTTTTAATATTGTATAATGAATAGTGTCAACATTGGAAGAGCTACATATCTTATGGAACTGATACTTCTCAAGTGAGCAATGCTTATTGGGACTAAATCATTCAAGGGTAAGAGATCATTCAACTAACAACATAACCCAGTGGAATTGAATGTTGCAGAATATAAAAAGTATATATTTCCAGATTCCACATTAAAACTAACCTTTAAGAAACTACCAGTAGCTGCATTTAGGTTTAGTGTCAAAGAATAATATTTACAATTCTCTAAAAGGGCTGTCGACATGCACCTCCCTCTCCAACTACCTGTCTGCACCAGTCCGCCTTTTCCCCGTGGACTTGAACAGAAACGATGCATTGGAGCAGACTGAACGTGGGAGCAGACTGAACGTGGGAGCAGACTGAACGTGGGAGCAGACGTGGGGGCACTTGTCCTTTGTTAGGCCAGTTTCAGAGGATGCACAAGGTGTGCAATGCAGCACTTGGTCACTCTTTGACATGTTTTCATAAAAACATTCTAGATACGTTAGTATGTAATAGGGTTACTGTGCTCCTTAAATAGATTAAAATTTTCTCAGTTATGATTTCTAATAACACACCTAAACCAAAGCACATAGCATCTCCAGTTACTTTCAGAATGTTTACATTCTTAGGGTTCTGAGGCTTGAGACCTGCTGGTCCAGGGCAGCCACTCTCAACCTCGCCGGTGTGCCAGAGTCCTAGCAGCCTCAGAAGGGTTCCCCGTTGGTCTCCACCCACGCCGATCGAGCCGGA
>PVKM010001884.1:22500-54746 GCA_004027735.1 Carollia perspicillata
TCATGTTCTCTGGGTGTGTAGAAGATGGTTTCTAAAGAGTCTTTTTGGTTTTTTCTCTTTCTGAAAATTTGCCATTTATACAGAAAAATTGAAGTGTCATTCTTATGTTTATTAAAAGCTTTATGAAATGTAATATGCTCATAGAGTTATTTAAAAACAAAACAAACCTTGAACCACATCACATTGGAAAAAGCGGAAACCAGAGCGTCCTCAGGCAGTTGACATGAGACAGAGGTGTCAGCCTGCAGGTTAAACACTGTCCTTTTCTTGTGCTTTGTGCCCCCCTCCCCTTCTCCTTTCTCTCTTGCCTGGCCTCCTGCTTCCCTGTGGTTGGAAAGCCTGGTAAACCCAGGGAACAGAGCAGGGCAGTCAGTGCGACTCTGAGCGTGCCTGAGCAGGGCACGGGAGTGTTGCCGAGGACATCGGACTGGTTCTCTCTTCTTCTCTGGATTAGAGTGGTCTCGTGCAGGCATCCCAGCCCCCAAGGACTGGCTGGGCTGCACGCTCCAGGAGGGGCTTCTCTGGAGTTCACCTCATTTTAAAATCAGTTAAAAGTCAATATTTTGCCCCATTTTCCTAGTTGCAGCTCCCTTTTCAGTTTCAACTTCGACTCTGTCCTGAAATTGTTCTGAAACATTTATTATGTATCTTTCCCATGAATAATGTTTCCTCATTTGAAGTAAAGACCAGCTAAGCAAATACTGGATGATTTGCTTTGCAAAGTTTTTGGCTTCATAAGCTTTTCTAGTTTTTCAGGAAATAAAAGAAACCCTACTCACTAAAGTAGAGGACTCTAAACCAGCTTATGATGTGGGAAAACACATTTGCATTGTTTATTCCTTGCTTTTAAGTGACCAAAAAAATATTTACAAGATATCATTCAGTAAATGTATATTCAAAACAACAGCAGCAGCAACAAAAGCAGTGGGTCCCACATTATTTGGTAAGTCATGTCCTGGAATGACTTAGGGAAATTGGTTCCATTATAGTACCTTTAAAAGTGGACACGTGGAGATTTTAAATCAGGGGCAAGCATCTTCAGGAAAAGAAAACAGTAGTGGGACGAAGCAAAATGCATAATTTTCCTATTCTCTGAGAAACCACTTTGTTTTCCCCTTTCCCGATGCCTTGGACCCTTTAGAAAAAGGGGGCGTTTCTTTCTGTTTGAAACCTTCTTTCCAGTTTGGGTCAATTCTGAAGGCCTTTATGAGCGGTCCCCACCACCGCACATGTTCCCTGCACGTGTTCCCTAAGTGTGGCTGGTGGTCCTGCCAGCCTGGGCTGTTCTCCTTGGGTGCCTTGCACCCCAATGGCTGACCACACCTGGAATCTGGGCTCTGCGTCTTCTCCATGTGCTGAGGACTCACACATTCCCACTTTGCAAAATCACATTATTCTAATGAGAATGCAAATGAAAGGAAAGCTGTGGGAAATGGCTCTAGATGAGTTGCTTGTCAGAAACGTTTTACTGAGGAGGGGGTGTTGCGAAGGGGCGGGTGAGCCACGCGCTCTCATGTGCCGAGTGGCGCTTTCTGGGGGACGCGCGTTGGGTGGCACATGGCCAAGTCTGAAGGAAGCACATCTTCATTGATGTGCCCATTGTTACTGGTTCTTATTCATGCTATTTAAACAACTCATGCAGGTTTTGACAGCTTTTCCCTTTTCCTATTTACATAAGACTTTATATTTTGGTAAAATTTCTGACATCTGGTGGTCCAGGCCACTGGGGGAGAGAAGCAGGGTCAAGACAGGCTTGGCTGTGGCATTGGCTGAACTCCCTCAGAGGCTCAGGCCCAGGAAAAGGTGATAAAAACATTTGCCATTGAGACACGAGAAAGAGCTGTGGCCCTTGGTTAGCCCGCTGGGCAAATAAACCACTCCAGGGAGAATTGGATACGGAGAGGGCAGGGCTGCAAGAGGGCATTTGCCTGGGCAGCTCTGCACACCTGACTCTCATTATGTTCACCAGCGATGCCTGGCCCTCTGTGGCCCGGGGCTTTCATTTTCTGCATAGTGGGTGAGAAGTGCAGTGCTCTGTCCCCGTCATTGATGGCTGGTCGTTATGGGTGCCCGAGGCCTGGTTATTAATGTTCTTAGAGTGGTTTACCTGGATCCTCAGTGCTCAGGCAGTCGGCTGGGCGCCATGCAGCGCTGTCAGAGATGCTGTCTTTTCGGGGTGGACCAAAGTGACTCAGGTCCCTCTGTGAATACAGAAACTGTCAGACATGTAACAAGATAAGTTCAAAAATAAAGTTCAGCATGACTCGAAATAAAATAGTCCTGTGAGGACTGCAGAGAATACCCCCGGGGCAGGAAGCGGGTGGTGGATACGATTTGGAGGCTGGCCTTTCAGTCAATCTGGCCTCAGGGGCAGGGGAGGGACTTGAGTCCCTCAGGGGAGGGGAGGGACTCTGGACATTTTCACTTAGGGGCAGCTTATGCGTGTTCTTGTAAGATGTTAATTTTCCTTAGCATGCCATTAGATTGCAACACATTTTTTTTAGAGAAAGATGTTATCTTTATGGAGTTGACTTATTTGCAAACTTAACATAAGCTTTCAAACCCACAGAAAATATGGCAGTGTGTTTATATTTAAAATAGATTTTAAAAAATCCAGTGAGTTACTGGGAATTTACTTACCACCCAATAATACTGGGATAAAAATAATTTATGCTTCTGTTTTAATTAAAAGTAAATCATTTTTGTAAAGTGACTGGAGCTCAGTCTGGTGGTTAAAACGCAGTGAAGTGGAGACACTCTCCTTTCTTCTGGGCTCGAGTGTGGACCCGCTGCCCAGCCAGGGGCAGGCTCTCCGCTCTTCCTGATGACCAGCTCTGTGCAGTCCGTGCAGATGACACCGAGTCCACCGGAGTGCGTGTGCATAGTCGCCGTCCACTGGGTCGCCGTCCTGTGTGGCAGAGTCCCAAGTGCTGGTCCGAGGTGTTGACAGTGGGCGTCACCGATAGACCACTTCACGTGAGAGGGGCTGGCACCTGGGCCAGCAAGGGTTCCGGGTTTTCCATTTTACCACAAAAGTTGGGAGTGAGGAGCAGCAGCACCGTTTTGTTGAAGGGTCTGTGGTTGACTCCCTTGGCCACTGGAAGACATCCCATGCCCACAGATACAAATATACTGGAACCGCCTCTTGTCCCCAGGGCTGGCCTGTATCCCACATTCAAGAATGGGGGGAGATCACAAAGGGGAGGGAGGAGGGAGGATGGACGGTGACAATGGTCATAGGAGATGCTGCAGTTCACGGTCACACATGCTCCACAGTCCCTCATCTAGCACGTGGCTTTCGGGTACCTACTGTACACCCGGTTTGGAGGTGAGCCAGGCGCGTGCCGACTGGAACAGCCCGGGAAGATTCTGTGGCTAGAGGGGAGCATTGATGCACCTCTAAAGCATTGCTGGGCATTCTTTGGGGACACAAGTGAAGTACAAGGAGTTGCCTCTGTCTTCCAGGCATCACAGCCACGTTAGGGACATAAGGTGAGTGGCAGCCCTGGGCAGGAAGCAACAGCATAGTCACCTGTGCTCAAGTGCTGACTTTCCAGAAGCGGTCGGTGAGGAGCTGAGTCGGATCCCACCCGTTGTCCCGATCACCTGTGTTGGCGGTAGGGCGGAGTGCGCTGGTGCGGACTGACGCAGAGCACGGAGCTCAGAGCCTGAAAGCTGGGCTTAGACCTGAGTCCTCTGCACACTTACTCTGTGACCCAGACAGAGCTCTGCACTGGTGCAGCGTCTACGGACAGGACACACTGAGGTTAAGGAAAGACGTGTGAGGGTGTGCTTTACAGACCGTAGAGCGCGTTGCATGGGCGTGAGGTCTTGCCTTGTTCTTGTCATTTGTACCAGTTCCTCTGTAATATTTACAAAGGAGAGACGTTGTGTCTCCCCCAGGACTGAGTACATGGGTGGACATGAATAAACAAACGTTAGTCCGTAGGTGGTAGGTGGATGGATGGATTTTGGACTTATGTTCATTGCTTCCAGAGGTGTCTGAGACCCTTGTAACAGTAGTGCCTGAAAATGTCACTTAAGGAGCAGAAAACCATTTGATTGGACAATGAACAGACATACCTGTCTCTTGTTCCCACAGCGATGAGCCTGTACGTGCCGTTTTGGTTTCTGCCAGGACGTGGAGTGGAGCAGGAGGGCGGAGAGCACGGGGCTCGTTGCCCGGTTTCCCAGCAGGGCGTGTTCCCACCAGAGCGTCCTCCCTTGTGTAGTGGCTCGGAGAGTTGTGGCGTTTTCTGCATCCCCCGCTGAAGGCCACCGAATCCGGTGCATCTGGCAGGAAGTTTTCACTAAGTCACGCGTGTGCGGGCCTCCGAGGCCACAGACTGACAGAGGAGGGGGTGGCAGTTCCTGCAGTTGAGCCACTCGGGCTGGAGTCCCACTTGAGGAAATAATTAGAAATGACCAAGAACTTCACTTCGGTTCTCACAGTGTGACAGAGTTAAAGGCATAAGGTTTGAATATAGACTTGCCTGCATTAGAACTTTTACTCTATTAACTCTTTGAAACATGGATGAATTGCTTAACTTCTCTGGGCCTCAGTTTGCTTGTTGGTAAGTGGGTATGAATCATATCTCTCTAACATCATTGTTACAAACATCTGAGGAGAGGGTATATAAATGCTTCTTATTATTATCAATCACACCCTAAAATGACTCAGAACTGGGGTAGAACAGTCTGGGAAAATCGTGGCAGAGAAACTGGTGAACACTGAGGGGTCCAGCCCTGTTCTAGAGAAGTATAGCGTGAGCCTGTGAATTGAAAACCACATCGGGGTCTTGAGTCTGAGACGGGGGGTCGAAGGGATTTCTTATCTGCTGCCACAGGAGCCAAGAAGGCTGTTTGAGAAGCCAGGCGGCCTGTGTCTTGAGACAACACGGTGAAACACTGGGTGGGGAGAAAAACCAGGGCGAGAGGGACCCCAACAATCAAAGAGCAGTTAAAGTTTGGAGCGGAGGGTGGGGGCGTCAGGCTGGACACTACATACAGATTCACCCGCTCAACAGACAGCAGTGAAGCGTCCTCCCTGGGCCGTGTTCCGCGCCTGGGATACGGGAGAAAATCCCTCTGAGATCTCTCATTCTCATAGGAAGGTGTTGGAATACAAGTCGGATAGTTTAACTGTGTAACATTATGGAAAATTCTAGATGCTGGGGGAAAGGTCTGTGGACTATCAGTGGAAAAAGGGTTGAACGATTTTCAATTTGGTGGTTAAGGAAAGTCATATTTGAGCGAAGACTTGAAGGAGGTGATTTAGGGAGACCATATAAGAGGGTAAGACAAGAATACAGATTAGAAAGAGTGATGGTTCGGTTCACAATGGGAGCCGTAGCGCTCTTTTGAGGTGCTGAGAACCAGTAGGGTTTGCTTAGGGGCTGGCTGTGGGTGAGGGAGAAAGCTCTCTCGGGGCAGGAACAGGGGAGGCTGAAGCGTCAGCTGACTGAGAGGCGGACGTCTGTGCAGCGGGAAGCGGGGTGGGAACAGAGGATCAGGAGCTCGATCTGGGACACAGCGAACGACTGTGCGAATGGCCACCTGACCTCTGAGTGGCAAGCCAGGTAAGCGGTTGGATACATGATTCTGAAGTTCAAGGGAGAGGTCCTGGTTAGGAGTATAAATTTGTTGAGTTTACCAGCATATAGATAGAATTTAAACCTATGAAACTAGACATACTAATAGCGTATGAATATATAGATATAAAAAGAGGTCCAAGGACTGAGCTCTAAAGCACTGTCTCCACTGAGGCTGAGGGAACGGGGAGGGTTTAGCCGAGGAGACTGGGAGTCGGTCAGGGCCGTGGAGGGGAGGCCCAGAGAGCGCCGTGGAGGCCCGATGGCGCAGTTTCCCGAGGAGTAGGGAGGAGCTGACTGCTGCCGCGGTGGCTGATTTGTCAAACCAGCGTGGACAGAGAACGTGCCATTGGACTTGTCATCGTAAAGGCCATCGTTGACCTTGACTCTGCTGAGCCGCCTGCACATGGGTGCTCCGAGTGGTCTGTTGGGTCGTGTGCGAAAGAGCAGAATTCTGGTCCCAGGTTTGCCACATTCTTTCCGCATCTTCGGAGAAGTTACTGAGTCCATCTGAATCTTGTTTATTTTTCTGTCATCTGTAAATGCGAAATGATATTAAAAACCATTAATCCCAACTGGGGTTTTTATGAGCTGGGTCAGTTGTTTACCTGTTAAGATATAATCACTAATGCTGATTTGAATAACCCATGGGAAGCTTACTACCCATAATAAGATACATGGAAACAGTGTATTTTTGTTTTTCTAAGTTTGTCTAGTTCTCCCTTCCTGCAGGATTCCAAGCTGCAACCTATAGCTGTTGTCTTCCGGTGTTAACTAAAATGTAGAGTTCAGTCTCTGTAATTGCTGTTCTCCTGCAAAACTTACAAAATAAAACACAAAACAGAATAAAATATAAACATAAAAAGAGAGAGGACATTTACATCATAACAATGCCCAACAGCTTATCATTTTTATGAATCACTCTCTCTCTGAGACTTCCTGCCACTCTGTCCGGCTTGGCCATCTTCTCCGTTGTTCTCGCTGGTCTTGCAGGAGGAGCCCGCACCGCGCGGATCAGGGTTGGCTAGGATGTGCCGTCACTCCAGGGGCGGACTCGGCAGCAGCGCGCTCACCTTCGGTCCCACTGCGGGTCTTCAGGACGACTCTCCTCCAGGGCTGACTCGAAGTCCAGGCTGTGCCTTCTCAGCACAGAGTCTGCCCAGTTCTTAGGAAAGGAGGCAGCCCCTGCAAAACACCCCGTGCACCCAAGGGTCCGTGTTACTTCTGCTGCCTGCTCACTGGCCTTCACAAGCCGTGAGGCCTGTTCGGTGACAAGGGGGCTAGGATGTGCAGGGGGCATAGGGACTGTCGGGCAGCTGTGACTGTCTCTGCCACATTCCTTTAAAACCCTTCCATCTCCATATGCAAAACAGATAATTCCCCCCAAATTTAGTCTTCAGAGGCCTCCCTTAGCATGCTCCTCTTATCTCTGGCCTCTGGTTGGGGTGGGGGAGAAGATGAAGGAGTCAACTTGTCCCTGAGATAAGTTATTCTGACCAGACGGGCCAGTGGATGGGAGCGCCCCGCGCAGGCTGCGAAGCGTCACAGTGTTGGAAGGCGTCGCCGCAGCGCGCGCTCAATGCCAGGGGCTTCCCGTGTGTCACCGTGATCGGCTCACGCAACCTGAGAGCCGGGCGGCTTCGCTAGCCCCGTGTTGCGGAGCGGCAAACCGAGGTGTGGGGAGGCCGAGCTGGCCGGGCCCTTACTGGGAACCAGTCACAGCTGGGATATAGGTGCTGGCCGTCTGACTCCAGAGCCCACGGTCGATCACCGGGGTCGAGTGTCTCTTACAGAGTGAAGCCCTACATGAACGTGCCTCTTGCTGTCCCTGACGGAGCACGGGCAGCAGTTCTGAGGGTGGGAGCAGCCAGATCGTGGCAGGAAGGCCCTGGGAAGGAGCCCTGCTGATAAGGCTGCTCGCTTTCCTGCTTTGATGGGGAGGGTGTGGCTGCAAAGGAAGGCGTGATCAACGTCGTGAACTTCATTACTGTCTGTGTCTCCGCCTCTGGCACATGGAGAATCATGCTCCCTTAGTCTTGAAGTCAGTGATTCATTCTGGCCAATAAAATGATGTGTCAGTTCCGGTGACAGCACTTAGGAGCTCTGTGCCACTTAGTCCGTCCCTTTTGTGGGCATTAGAAACTTAACTTACTTTGAGTCCCTTTCCTATTTTATGTTGGCAGTTGGGTTCACTTCCTCTGAGTCTAAGAGTTGGGCTGTATGCAGCAGCTGGAAGCTTCTCAGGGGCAGCGTGAGGGGGTGGCCATGTGTCCAGGTTACACAAGCAACTTGGAACTCTTATTATATTCCTCCCTGAACTCCGGATGGTCTGCCCCTTGGGAAGGGCCAAAGACCGCATGTAAAAGTGCATTTCTTGGATTTCTGCCTTGGAGGCAATATTTTCCAGGTAGTTTGTTGAAACTGAAGTTGTCAGTAAAATTCATCCATTTCATTTTTAGAGCTTTTCAGAAGAAAAGTGCAGTCCTAGACTCCTTTCTTACCTCTCACCCTTTACCCAGTCGCTTAACAACTGCTTGGCCAGGCACTAGCAGTGATGGTTCCCAAACCATCGTCTTGACCATCACAAGCGATTTAACGTGCAGAAGAGAACTGGAGTTTAGAACACGTCTAAGGTGGCTGCACTTTCATCTGCGTCACTAGGATCAGCTTCAGGGGTCGGCCGGTAATGTGGGAATCCACAGTCAGAGCGACTCTCTGAGAGGGTTGGTGGCATTTCATGCAAGAGAAGAAACCAAGTCTTTGCTGACATTCTGACTGTCTCCCTAGCTATACGTGCTGGGGCTCTCCCTTTACATTGCCTGGTGCTGCCCAGAGTTTAAGTGAAGGTGGTTCAGAACGCAGTCTAGAGGCCAGACAGCTTCTCCCCCACACCCCACAAGAGATGGCCTTTCCGCAGGACAGGTGGAACTGACATGCCCGGTGATTTCTCGGGTTTCAGTCCCAGAGTCCTTTCTTTACTCACAAAGCATTTGTTCTTTTAAAGGATCCAATATGTTTGTGTAACTGATGTGAAACAAGCTTGACTCCAAAAAGATTTAGCTTAATATCTGCCTATGCATTTCAGGGCCGGCCATCTGTGGGATGTGCATTAAAGGCCCTGGCGGTGCACAGCTCGTCACGTATGATATCGGGCACGCAAATGTGACGTGATGCCCATGTACTCTTGAGGGTAATTCAATGTGCCAGCCAGCTCGATGGGCAGAGAAGCTATAAACATAGTTGTCACGAGTGAGAAAGAGCGCTGGGTCGAAGGCAGGCTGGGGAAGCAGGCAGCGCCGGAACCCGTCTCCAGGCCCTAATGAGAGTGTTAATCAGTGGGTTTCGGAATCTGTGCGGAGAGCAGCCCCTCCCCCAGGCCCCCGCGATGCTCTCTTCATTAACCACTTCTTTCTCTCACCCTGGCTTCTCCGGCTCCCTTTTCCAGTCAAGGCAAGCCCAGGAAGCAGGGAGGCAAACGAAATTATGCCACAGAGGGGAGGCTTTCATGGGTCCTTTGCTAGAAAGAGAAGGCCAACAGGGCACATGGCTGTCTGATGTTTATAGGAATAAGTACACATTTAATCTACATAATCATTAATCTTTCTTTATGTAAGAATGATTAGTAAATAGGGTTTTTAAGCAACTGTTTAGTTTACACATTGGCATCATAGATTAACTTATTTCTAAAACACTTGATTTTATCACTCTGCCTAATGATTTGTCACATGATTTATTGGGTAATATGATAAATCATGTGCGATTTATTGTTTATCCTATAAAGAGTGCGACAACTCATTAAACAGTGACGAGGCCCAGCAGTCGTGCGGGCAGGCCCACCTTGTCGGCTGCGGCGCTGAGTGGCACCGCTGTTTTTCCAGGCGTGGAGCAGCTCCTCCCGGGCCTGGGTTTACAGCGCGGGGTGGTCAGGCTGCGCTCAGATTGAATAGTTTTAGAAAATGACGGTGTAGTCATATTCTTATAGTCTAGTCATATTTATTTTATATGGAAAAATAAAGTCTAAAGTCTGATGGGTGTTAAATCTGTGAATTTATTTGTGATAATAAATGTGGCATTCTTTGTTACGAAGGCATTAAACTTAATGGCAATGTTTCATAATACTGCACGGCAACTGTGTTTTCCTCTCCCTGACTTTATTTCAGGTCACAAAACCTGCTGAACGGCTCTTTGGGGATGCTCCTGGGTGTTCTTTCTTTTTTTTAAAACTCTTTTAGTTTTTATTATTTTTTAATTTTATTTTTAGAGAGGGGAATGGAGGGAGAAAGAGAGGTGGAGAGAAACATTAATGTGTGGTTGCCTTTCACATGGCCCCCACTGGAGACCTGGCCTGCAACCCAGGCATGTGCCCTGAGTGGGAATCGAACCTGCGACCCTTCGGTTCGCAGTCCACACTCAATCCACTGAGCTACACTAGCCAGGGCGCTCCCGGGTGTCCTTCCAGCCCAGAGGACATCTTGGGGTATGAGGACGAGGCGACAGGCACAGAGCTGAGGACAGAGCCAGCACCAGGGTCCACAGCTAGGTCCTGACCTCTGACCTCAAACTTCCTCTTGGGGACGCAGGGGCCACTTTTGAGAGAAGAACAAACTACTCTTAAGGCGTTAAGACCGAGAGAGCAGCACACGTCTCTTACCTTGTGGGTGAAGATCGAGCATCCTCTTTCCTTCCTTCAGCACGAACGATCTCACCAGGTAACCTGTGTCTCTCACGTGTGACCGACTCCTTAAACTTTGACAGAGCAGGAGATCCTGACGACTCGAGTGTGTGGGCTTGAGCACAGAACCCAAGAGAGGCCGGCCAGAGCTGGATTGTGGAGAAGGCCTGGAACGGCTGGTGGCCACCTCGCCCTGACGACACGGAGAAAGCGCCCCGGAGAAGGAGGTCTGCAGGGGCACAGACTGGAGAGACCTGCCCCTGAGTCGGTCAGAACGTCACGTGGTGGTGGTCAGTGCGGACCACTCACGTGAGTCCCCAGATGCAGCTCCACCAGAAGCAAGGTGCCCCCCTGGGATTTTCCTGTCCTTGTTCTCTCTTTTTTCCAAGCCAACGTGACATAGATTTACAATTGTGGAAAATCAGATGGACACACTAGCTCTCCCAGAAGCCAGGTCCGTGTTGTCTCATCAGGAAACTTCTCCTACGGAGAAGGGAGATTTCACCCCCCGTTTCCATTCTCCACCTGCACGGTGGCTTGTGCACTGTGGGCCCCTGAGTGGGGGCTCCAACAGAGGAGCCCTGGGGCTCTCCCCTCGCCTGTTTTGTATACTGGGCTCCCTTGCTGAATGTAAGTCAACGTCAGCCGCGCTACCGTAAACGAAAGTTTGCAGCACCTTCTGTGGACTCGGCCCCTGCAGGGAAGGCGCAGTGCATCGTTCGTTCTACCCGACCACAGCACATCTTTGCGTGGCGGGTCCTCCCAAACGCGGACCAGTTTTTTGATTAATGAAGGAAAATGAAGATAATCTGAGTGTTTATCAGGTCGTCAAGAGGCTAGGCAGGCCTTGAGCAGAGGCTGTTTTTCTGTGCAGAGGCAGCGTGGCAGATTCAAGGTGGGTGCACGTTCTCTGCTCCTCCTCCCGTTGGAATGTGGAGTCTGGTTTCCCTCCCTTGAGTGTGGAAGGGCCTTGCTGGGTTACTGGATCAGTAGATCACAACAGAAAGGACGTGCCGGCCGGCTCGTAGCCAGGACCTTGGAGCTTCCTCCTAGTCCTGTTACAGTGCTCACCCTGGAGGAAGCCGGCTCCACGGAAGGAGTCTGCGGATCTCAAGACTGTCGTGCTGTGAGGACGGCCAGCCTCTCTGAGGAGACTGGCCACAGGAAGGGAGGCTTGACCCGCCCTTGCCTCCCAGCCCCAACCGTCACCTGACTGTCACCACTCGAGAGACCGTGAGCAGGAGCTGTCCAGGCAGCAACAGAACGAGGAAGACGATGGCGCCCTGCTCCTAGTTTGCTGCACAGCAGCGACCGGAGCTGCCTGTGACGGCCGCACCACAGGTGGCTCTCCAGGGCCCTGGAGACTTTGAATCACATGACCCCAACACTGCTATCTTCAGCCCCCTGTGGCCCCACATATCCTTAGAGTTTCTAGTTTCTCTTAACATTCTGGCCCAAACACTGGCTGGGAGGGCCTGATGCCACAGAAGGACCCTGAACTGCAAGGGGGGGCCCTTGTGTTCTGCCCTTTCTCTGCCACGAAAGAGCTGCACGTCCTGGGAAAACATTTTTTTCTGTCCTCTTGTAGGTCTCAGCTCGTAGTTCTCAGCTCCTGTGTCTCCTCCTCCTGAAAACCCCCTGAACCTTTCACCCAGCCTGGCTCTCCACTTCCAGCCACCCAGTACCCTTTACCCCATTTCATTTTCTCTGTAGCACTTGGTATGACGTTGAATCTGGGATGGCCTGAGTGATTTGCTTGAACACATTGTAGCAGAGTCCTTGACCGGAGGTTCTGGAGCTGTGTGTGGCACAGAATCCCCTGAATACTGTTGGACATTGATAAGCATTGTTCCTGTGGCTGAGTGGGCTCCACTCTCCCTCACACTCACTGTGGAGTGCCTGAGAAGCTAAATAACATCTGTGGTGCCTTCTGGCTCGGGCAGTCCAAGATCTTAAGGTTTGAAGACGACAGAGCTTGAGATAGGCCAGGGCAGGATCTTGTGTAGCAAACCAGGAGTTCGAGCATGGGGCTAGCAGTCCTGACCTGCAAACATTTTCTCCTTGGGAGATGTCAAGAAGACTTCAGGGGCTCCCCCAGTGTGCTCATCTGGCCAGTCCGGAGTGTTTTGGGGGACATCTTTGGCCAGTTCTAGGTCCTTCCACTCCTATGGAGCCTGTACGTTTTGGAGTATGCTTGTGCCCCATCCCTCTTAATGTCTCATAAAATAGTATTTGCCAATAGTGTCACCTTGTAATTGCATTTGCTGGACTCACTCTGCCTGTGTGTTTGCTCTTTTTCATTATGTAGCTTCAACCTTTATAATGTTACCAATTGACACCATAATTAGTATAGTTTACTGCAGCACTGATTATGAGGGCCGACTTGTCAATCAGCCTCTGTTTGTTTCCTTCCCCTCTAAACCTTGGCTAATTTACAGGGCACATGGGTGCAGGGCCGTGTGTGTGAGAGAAAGGTACACCCCCGCCTACTTGCTCTTGACCTCCCAGTTCCTGAGTGGTCACTTTGCTCCCAGTCTTAGGACACGAAACTCTTAGCCAGAGATCTGAAAGGAAGAGAAGCGCCTTGAGCCCGTGGAAAGGGTCAGGGTGCCGGGTGCCAGCCCAGCCTCCCCTCTGGGGCCCTTGGCAAGGTGCCCAAGCTCCCTGTGGCCCCACTCCCCCACCCAGCTCTCCTTCCTGCCCTACCTGCCTCCAGGGGCTTCAAAGAGCTAACAGATGTGGCAGAGCTTTTGAAATAAGCGTGCCATATAAATTCAAGGTGTTTGGGAATGGTTTTCTCATAAACCTGCCAACACTATCTTTTTGGAAGAGACAGAAGTCACAAATCCACTCTCGTTTTAATTTACCCTGGTATTTCCTTCGCAGATGGTCTAAGAACTGCTTGCCGTGTGTCCTCTGCACCGGCACCCAGAGGCTAACGCCTTCCTTGTGGACCCCAGGCGCCCCGGCCTCCCTGGAGGAAGGGTCTGGCTTCCCGTGGTGCCCCCAAAGGTCATGCGCCCTCCTTCTCCCCCTGAATTTCTGGAGGTCAGTATAAGAAGGCCAGGACTGCCTATCCCGGCCTGCCGCCCTCACCCTCCTGTGGGGTGTGGAGGAACTTCCCTGAGACCCAGGTCCTCCTCCACTCCTGCACTTTGTGGGGAGCGCAGCAGGCATGGCCCAGCCTACCTTCTGAGAGCAGGAGGACCCCGTCCTTGAGTTCCTGGGTCCCGACTCCATGGAATGTGAGGCAGGCAGGTCACCGCTGCTGCCTTTGACCCTCGCCGTATGTCTGTCTGCCCCGAACACCCAGGTTCCCTACATACTGGCCCTAAGTCTGGGCTTGAGCAGTGGGGAGAATCAGGGTTCAATGTGAATTGAGGGCCAAGCCTCACTTTTCAGTACAACTCAAGCAGCCATAAATACTGAGCATTGCTCTCTCTGCTTCTTGGCTCCATTTATTACTCAGCTCAGTCTCAGGGTGGGGTAAAGATTGCAGAGTGGTTCAGGTTGAAAATGCCTTAGACCTTCCGTGGTACCTGTTCCCAGGCAGCATTCTTGGGGACAGTGTTCCCACCAGGGCACGGCCGGCTCTGAGGGTGTGCGGCGGCCCCTGGCACTGCAGAGCACGTGCTTCTTGCGAAACGTCCTGCTTGCTGCTCAGAGTAGGGCTGTGTCTCCGTGTTTCTAGAATTCTGTTTTTCTTTTTTCCTTTAGCTCATCTGTCTCCCAGGATACCTAGTACAAATTTCGAGGGTCAGCCTTTCCCACTTGTCATGGAGATAATTCACATCAGATCTCAGCCTGCCTTCCAGAAACGTGGTCCAGGTTCTTGCTGCACTTTGTTGTCCTCTGACAGCCTAACACACACCGCCACTTGGACGTTACACAAGTGCCTACTGTGCGCCAGCTGTGCCCCAGAATACCATGAAGCATGTGACCCTAGTCCCTATACCTTCAGGGACTCGGACCGGCTGAGGAAGGCCAGTCAGAGATTTCATAGGCCCCTGAAGTCCCATGTCCAGCTCTGTGAGTGAGAGTGAGGGTAGGCAGGGAGCAGCGGGGGTGGTGTGAGCCAAGTGTCATGGCTCTCCTCCCCTGTGCTGAGGGCGACACAGTGTTCTTGCATCCACACCCCTGTGCCCCATTCTCCCTGGCCAGCCCTGCTCGGAACTGGAGCTCCCTCCCCTGAAGGGTCCAGACTTCTCCCTTCAATACTTCAGTCCTCTCCATGACCTTCCTTGGCCCTGCTCTCTCTCCAGGGCATCCCAGTGCTCATTTTGGGAGCTCGGCAAGTCGGAGATGCAGGAGTCTCAGCAGAGATCAAGCCTGCCTTTTAGAGAGAGGCAAAGAGGCATTTCACACA
Source organism: Carollia perspicillata (assembly GCA_004027735.1). NCBI lineage: Eukaryota > Metazoa > Chordata > Mammalia > Chiroptera > Phyllostomidae > Carollia > Carollia perspicillata. The sequence continues at coordinate 37,130 of PVKM010001884.1, forward strand.
CATCAGAACAGAGTTAAGCCCCCAGCAGACGCGCGTGTAACGTGGCTCATGCTAGATGGCCCTTGCTCAAGTCAGGCTGGGACTCAGCACTCCTGCGTGGCTGCGGAATTCCACTGAGGACTCCGCGGGGCCCCAAGTCTTGTCAGTGTAATTGAGCATAACATCTTTTCAGGTTCGTATTTCAAAAGATGCATATCTCCTTTCTGCCATTTGTTCTTTTCAAGCTATTTAAAACTTTTAGCCTGCCCCATCCGCTGAAGGAATTTGAGTTTTAGGCTGATAATTTATGTTTATGCTGAGAACGCGATTTCCTTTCTGCATCCAGAATGATTAATAGACTTCTCTCCGTAAATTAACGTGGGAGAGGATATCGGTAAATTGCCAGCCAAACAGTGAACTTCTCTTTGTACCAGTGACTTCTTCAGGCCCTTTCTTCTTCGTGTTCCCTCAGGGGACAATGGCACCTGGACTGTGTGCCTTCCGACGGTCCTCACTCTTTCTCCTCCCTCCTGACAGCTCCCTCGGGGGGGCAAGAGTCAGCAACCAAACGCTTCCCCTGCCAGACCCAGTCTGCCTCCTGTTTTCAGATGGCCTGTGAGCAAGAATGGCTTCACATTTTTAGATAATTGAAAATGCAAGAGAATGACAATATTTTGTGACACATGAAAATCATATGGAATTCAAATTTCAGTGTTCCTAAATGAAGTGTGGTTGGAACACAGTCACACGCATCAGTGTATGTGTTGTCTGGCCGACTTTCCACTGGATGGCATCGTGAACAGTGACGATGGGGACCTCATGGCCGACCAAGCCTGCGGCACTCACTGCGTGACCCTGCGTGGAAAGGGTTTGCCAGCTCCTGCAGTAGAGACAGAATGGGAGTTCGCTTGTGCCTCAGGTGGACATGGCGTCTCTGGATGCCTGTCCTGCAGTTACTCGTCTCATGCTAGCTATGTCCTAATTTCCCTCACTCTCAGTCCGGGTTATTTGAGCGGGTTTTATCTCCCCGCTCTGTCTGGCCCTACCCACAGAGGGAGCACAGGCCTTGGCTGAAGCCGGACAGTTTAGCACTCCCCACAGGGCAAAGAGATTGGTTCAGGATGGTCCCTCGAGTCAACTGAACCAATCGGGTCTGTTCCAGGACTTCTGGGAGAGAAGCAGGCAGTCCTTTTGTATGCTGCGCGCCAGGGTGTACAGAGAAGGGAGCAACTGAGGGTTCATCAGGGAGTCAGACCTGGTGACTCTATTTTGGGCCAGAATCAAGCCAGACCTGATGCTCCTACCCTTTGTCTGTTTGGTTGAACCCACGAATTTTTGCTTAAATCTATATTTCTGTAGTTAGTGGCTTGCGTTCGTTTCAGATGTGTCCCTTATAATAAAGGCCTGGCTCATAGGAGCCTGCCGATTCCTGCAGACTGACTGGGAAGTCTCCTCGTGGCCCCAGGGCTAGCTTGGGGGACTCTCAGCCCTGGATCAGCCCTGCTTTCATTAAAGCTAAGATCTCAAAACATCAGGTGGACTTCTCATGCCTTCTCAGGGTGATGGGACAAAGCTCTGGACACATCATGGAGAGACACGGGCAACTGAGCTGATGGGGATGGTTGCTGGCACCACCTGAGTGTCAGCCATCTCTGAGGTGGGACAGGGCTGTGCCCACTGTAGGAGAGACAGAGTGGTGGAGTGGAGAGGCCACGGTGTGTTCCTGGCTTTGGCAGCAGCCCCAGTACTTTATGGGCAAGAGATACTGAGTACATCACTGAGTCACCATGGAAGTCGGGGTCCTTCTCAGTGAGAGTCACAAAGCACCTGTCTTCCCATGGGTGTTGTGAAGAATAAATGAGATCATCCAGGAGAAAGCAATGTGTGAACTTCACAGCAGTGAACGAGCACAGGCTGCTGGAGGCTCTGGTGCCCAGCAGGTGCTGCCCCGTTGGCCAGCAGGGCTCGAGGGGAAGGAGAGCGGGCCCCAGCCAGGCCCTCAGGCACGGCGGAGGCACGGCTTCTCCCTGCGTCTCCTTCATGCTGCTGAAGGAGACGGAGTTGGTGCCTTTAGGCCTGTTTGAGGAAGAAAGAAGCTGAGGTTAGGGGTCTGGGTGGCTTGCCTAAGACCTCACAGCTGGGCCAGCCCCAGGTCTCCCAGCTCTCGGCCCAGGCATGTACGGCGATGCCGCCCTCGGAAGCAAAGCCTGGAAGAAGTAGGAAAAGCCGCGACGGCCCTTCCCGTTCTGGACTGGTTGTCGCAGGACGTGCGTGTCGGCTGAAACACTAACCGCGCGTCCTGGCTGCCCCGTCTGCCCGCCCACCCACGGTGCCAGGGAAGGTGGCGGTCTCTTGCAGGGAGTGTTCTGGGACAGTGATGGTGACGGGGTCTTCCGGGCACTCTCTCTGTTACAGATGACTCTGGGGTTTCACGGGTAATTAAACAGACCCAGAAAACAACATGTGGCTGGTGGGGGCTTAGAGAAATCAGTGCATATGGACTCAATTTCCTTTGCAGCACAAGTGTGTTTAAGCATAAAGGAGAAATGTGCCTGGGATAGATGAACGTAGGGTGTCTGAAGTCTGTAATTCCCTCTCTGGGGACTTTCTCTGTGGTGCCCATGACGTGGGATCCACTGTGAGCCTTTGGTAGACTCAGAGAAGGTCTGCCCAGCATTGTGCTGTGAACTGATCCCTTTATAACAACATGCTTCTCAGACACGAGTTTGTGGGGTGAGCCCCTCTTGGACCCTCCTTTTGATTCTTCAAAGTGAGTCTATTGTGGACGATTTATGGAGGTACTTCTGCCCATACGGAAGAGAGTGAGAAACAGCCTGGATATCCGAGATGCTCAGAGTTAGGCCAGGGCAGGGGTCCAGGCTGCACGAATGCAGAGGGGCAGGCATGGCAGCCTGGCGAGGGAGGACGTCCTGCTCAAGGTCCTTGTAAAGGAAGTCCTTCACGTCTGCTCAGAGGAGATAGGACAAGGAAGGATGATTGACAGGAGAGATGGTGTGGTAGCTGTGGAGATGGGCAGCGCCTTTCCTCAAATTTAATCAAGCCTCTACCTTGCCGGTCATCAGAACACATCCCAGCCTTTTACGGAGGAAGGTGCTGGAAGGAATAGACATCATAATGAGGGTGATCAGTTGTCAATGTTCTTAGTCCCATTCTAGGAGGAGGCACACATGGGGAGTAGTGCAAGAATGGCACCAAGCAGTGGAGAGTCCCCAGGCCCTGCCTCTGGAGTCAGGATGGGTAACCCGCAGACAGGAAAGCCCCCAGAGCACGCCTTTGCTCCCTGAGACTAGGCACGTCCTGGGTGAGAGCTCGGAGCCTGAGAGAGGGAGGGGCCACGAAGCCTCATGCCGCCCCAGAGTGGGAGCAGCCCGGGTGGGCTCCACCTCCTACCGCAGCTACCTGTGAGAGGTTAGAAACCCTCGTGAAGTCTCCTTCATGAGGGGAGTAGGCAGAGGGCTGCCCTTGTCCTCTGTTGAGGGGACTGGGAGAGGGCGAAGGGCCGTGTATCCATGTGACAACAGAAATTTGTTTGCTTGAGAACTCATTTCCCACAGCCTCAAATAGAAAAATTTGTGCATCCATTTGCAAGAAATGAGCCAAAATTCCCTCTCTGTGGCGTATTGTGTTCACCTAAGCCTTGCTATTTCTGTTCTATAGGAAAAGTCGATAAGGTGGTATTTGTTTTGGAGGGTTTTGAAATTTGGAGGCAACTTGTGGTAAAAGATGAGCAAAAATTTTTTGAGGAAAGTTCCAGATGTCTGGAGCAAGGGCTGGAACCAAGAATTGGGGGCGGGGCTGTCGTAGGGGCCCGAGGCGGTCAGTGCATTTCAGAGCTCAGATGGCTGGAAAGGATGGCCGTGGTCGTCTGTTCAGAATCAGTCGCCGTCTTCCAGCTGCTCCAAGAATGTGTCTTCCTGAGAAATCATTCAGGACCACTCCCTCCCTCCTGCATGGGGGCCCCTGGAGCCCCAGGAAACAAGAAGGCCAAGGTGTCACCCTCGTGGGCCTGACTGCTCAGGTGGAGGGCCAGGAGAATGCAGCAGAAATAAAGGAAACTATGAAAGCTCCACACTTCTGAGTATTCGGGACGGGCTGAAGGGCAGAGGTTGCACAGGGAGGCCCTGGGAAGGGTCGAACCTCACAGGAACCAGGGGTGTGGGGGAGGGAGAGGATGAAGGGGGCGTGTTGGGGGAGTGACCCTTCCTCCCCAGCTGTGGCAGCGAGCGGGGAAGGACAGAGAAGGGCCAGGAAAACGAAGACGCCCACTGAGCGCTCCCATCTGCACCTCCGACTGAGTTACGGGGACAGAGGAGGGTCCGGGAGCTGTTGGCAGATCTCAGCCACATTGTGGCAAATGAGGCCCTTTGGCCTTTTGGAAAATCCGTGCTTTATTAAAATAAATTGAAAGAGATTGGATCCGTCTGTTCCCTCCTCTCCCCTTCGTCTTCTGAGGCTCACTCTGCTCACCATTGTTTTACCTTCAGATAGCTGGCACCGTGGAAGGGCAAACCTGTAATTACCCTGCCTGCTGAAAATGATGGCTGTCACTTAACAGAAACCCTGACTGTTTTCCTTCTGCAGGGTCTCTGATTCATGCCAGCGCATCTGTCTGTAATCTCTTTGACTGGAGATCGTCTGAGCCAGCCCAGTGGCAGCAAAATGACAGGGTTGCTGGTGTCCAGATGAGGTGCTGGGAGAGGCACAAGGTTGGTTCCTGGGTTGCTGGGCCCTCATCTCCAGACCCCTCCCGCCCAAAGGAGGGATGTTTTGGTGAGAGGCACTGTCCCTGCCACCACCAGGGAGAGCTCACACCCCAGGTCCATCTCACTGGCAAGTCTCAGACAGAGTCGAGGCTTGTGGCCAGCCTCTGGAATCAGCGTCCTAGTCGTCACCTCCTGCCCTTGTGTGGGAACTACGGGCTCAGGGAGAGCTCCCTGGTGAGGGCATGTGCGGCTGCAGGAGAGAGACGCTCGGCTCACCCGTGCTGGTGCACGGGAGGGAACTTACTAATCAGCTGATTTATTGAGTGACTGATGTCCAGAGGTGAGGCCGCCTCGACACAGGCTTGACAGGGAGGCTCGGGTGCACCCTTTGCCTTCTGTAGGTCTGGCTTCATCACATGGTCACAAGATGGCTTGACCACCAACAGTGTCCAGGGCAGTTTCTTCTTCCATCCCCTGATTGGTCCAGCCAAGGCCAGTTCTGGTCATCAGAAGAATCACACTGGTGAGGGCATGTTCCAGTGGTCTCACCAGTCACGTGTTCCACCCCGGAACTGAGGGTGGGCTTGGCTTCATCAGAACCGTGAGGAGAATTATGGAATCATTTAAGGAAAATATCGTAAGTATAAGCTATTGAGACAGGACACGGGGGAAGTGGATGCTAGGAGGGCAATGGACGCATGGTCACTACGTGCTCCCAAAGATTCCATCGGAGGGGTCTGTTTCGGTAAGTGGTGGGAGAAGCAGTATTTCCTTCCCCTGTGATCTGGGCACCCTGGATGTAGTGATTCTGGAATAAGTGGTGCAGAGGAAACTTCAGAAGGCACCTCCGCTCCTTTCAGAGTCCACATCGGGCTCTCCAGGGGTCGTCAGGCCTCTGGGGCCTCGGCAGGTGCTGTCTTACGGAGCGCCTCAGTGTGCATCGGACACCTGGCCTGACGTGAGTGTTCTGTTCTTCCCTGCAGCTCCCGCTCACAGGTTCTGACTCACCTGGGCCTCTCTGTCTTAACTTTGGGGATCTTTTGCCCTGCAGAGACCCCTGTTCCACTTTCAGGAAACTGATTTCCTTATTCTTTATGGTAACATAAATCTCCCCCAGGAAGACACCCTAAACTCCGGGACACATCCTGACTCCAGGTCCTTTATGCCGGCCCTTCCTCTTAAAGCCTCCCAGTGCTACATGTCACACAACTCAGAATGTCGCTGATTCATGCTCAGCTATTGGCTGCCAACCATGGCTCGCTGTGCCATGACGGCCACCATGAGCATGACGTCACAGAAGTGCTCAGAGTTGCGAAACAGTGCCTGGGATAAAACGGCAAGGCTTGCAATTGACCTGTGGAGAAAAGAGAATTGGAGATGAAAAGGCCTGTCGGAAATTCTCCCTGCTGTGTAAGCAATACCAATAAGTGGAAACACACCCTATGTTTATGGATTGAAGAATTAACATCATTAAAATGTCAACAAAATGAACAGACAACCCACCGAATGGGAGGACATATTCGCTGATCCATTTGATAAGGGCTTAATATCCAAAATATATAAGAAACGTATAAAACCCAACACCAAAAAGTCAAGCAATACATTTAAGAAATGGGCAAAAGACCTGACTAGACACTGCTCCAAAGAGGACATACAGAGGCCAATAGACATATGAAAAGATGCTCCATATCACTAATCAGAGAAATGCAAATTGAACCCACAATGAAGTGTCACCCCACACCTGCCACGCCTGTCAGAATGGCTGCAGTCAGTCAATCAACAAACAAGTGCTGGTGAGGATGTGGAGGAAAGGGACCCTTGTGAGCTGTTGGTGGGAATGCAGATGGGTGCAGCCACTGTGGGAAGCAGTGTGGAGTTACCTTTAAAAACAGTGAATGGGACTACCTGCGCCCAGCAATTCCACTTCCGGAAATACATCCAAAGAAACCTGAAACACTGATTTGAAAGAATATGTGCACTCCTATGTTCGTCACAGTGTTATTTACAATAGCCAAGATTTGGAAGCAACCCAAGTGTCCATCAGTAGTAGATGAGTAGATTAAAAAAGCTGTGGTACATTTACACAATGGAATACTGCTCAGCTGTTAAAAAAAAGAGAGAGAAGGAACTCTTACCCTCTGTGACAGCAAGGATGGAACTGGAGAGTATTATGCTCAGTGAAATAAGCCAGTCAGAGAGAGACAAGTACCGTACGATTTCACTTATATGTGGAATCTAATGAACAAAATAAACCAACAAAATAGAAACAGACTCACAGACCCAGAGAACAGACTGACAGCTGCCCCAGGGGAAGGGGGTTGGGCTGCACAAAAAAGGCGAAGTGAGCAAAGTTAAAAAGACTCAGACACTGACAGTAGTGTGAGGGGGACCCCCCAAAACCCAGATTGACTTATTAAAGACTGTATTTATTCTCATGTTTAAACTTCAGTCACCTTCAAAGTACTCTCCATTTGATGCAGTACACCTTTGGGAATATTTTTTCCACTGCTCAAAATAGTTTTTGAGCTCATTGATTTTGATGCCTTTTAGTGCTTCTTCTGTTTTTGGTTTCACCTCTTCCACGTTGGCAAAACCTTTCCCTTTAGGGCTTTTTGCATCCGGGGAAGCAAAAGAAAGTTGCTTGGGCCAAAATCATGTGAATAGGTTGGGTGGGGCTTGGGGGTCTTGGCAGGGGGCAAAAACTGCTGAACACTTAGCCCAGTGTGGGCCGGTGCGCTCATCAGTCACCCATCATGAAATGAGCAAACACACTGAGAGAGTCTTCAAAAAAAAAATTTCACTGAAGCCGAACGCAGCCTCTCACAACAAAACCAGCTAGTGCACTGATGCAGACAGGTTCCTAGAACACTCACCCAGCAGGGGAAGCCTGTGCTACAAAGGTGCCTGCCCTCCAGAAGGTAATTCTGTTTCTTTGGGTCTCCCCTTGTATGGTGATACTCAGCAGAACAGGGGGTGGGAGGTCGGAGAAGAGGTAAAGTGGATGGTGATGGGAGGAGACTTACTTGGGCTTGGTGAACACAACTCAACACACAGATGATGTATGCACTACAGAACGGTACCCCTGAAACCTCTGATTTTATTAACCAATGTTACCCCAATAACTTCAATAACAATAAAAAAGAAGAGCTGTTTACTTGGCTTTTGTAAGTTTCAGGGGAAGGTTGATAAGGTTTTGGGAGACAATTTTTTGATGCAGTTTCTGTCTTTGATCTGTTGGCCTTTGCAAAGAACTGTGTTTGGTGGATCTGCCTCTAAACTTTCAGTGGAAAAGAGGGATTTTCTTGAGTTTAAGGGTGGGTATACTGTCTGTCTTTCTGTCTGTCTCCCTGTCACACAGACGAAACTTCGGCCAGAAAGTAATTCTGTCAGAGGTAGCTGCAAATACCAGGGAGAACACAAAGACGAGCATCCCAACATTGTAACAAAGCCAGAATAAACTGAGATGTAAGAAAGACTTTTTAAAAAAGAGATCTTTTTGACAAATAAAAAGTCTTCAAGGAACCAAGGGAAATCCTTTTGGGGAGTCATTATTATTTTTAAAATTATTTTTATGCCTGAATTAACATCAGCATGTTACTTACTGTCAGAGGTTGGGGTCAAATAACCTTTAGGGGTTACTTCCAGCTGTTAAGTTATAGATTCTAAAGAAAAGAAGATAAAGCTCAGATTCTAGAGATCCCTGTAACAGATTAGAGTCACTGGAAAATGGAACACTAATCAACCCCATGAGCATTAATGAAATGTGGTATTTATTGGGTATCGGCTCTAGCCCTGGCTGGCATAGCTCAGTGGATTGAGCATGGGCCTGCAAACCAAAGGATCGCGGTTCGATTCCCAGTCAGGGCACATGCCTGGGTTGCAGGCCAGTTCCCAGTGGGGGACGCACGAGAGGCAACCATACATTGATAGTTCTCTCCCTCTCTCCTTCCCTTCCCCATAAATAAATAAACAAAAATCTCTATTGGGTCCAGAGATTGGGTCCAGTAGCTCTGCATCCAGTACTACTTGGAGTAAGTGGGGGAAATGGCAAGGGCATCAGAGCAAATACCGAGTGACTAGGACCCCACGTCAGGCTGTGACCTGGAGATGTGGTGGCAAACAAGAAAGACACAGCACTGGGTCTCATGGGTCTTCAGCTCTGGAGGAGAAGGGAGACCATGTCGAAGGACCTTTGGGATGTGAGAGAGGGCATGTCAGAAGAAACTAGACCTCATACAGAGTAAGGTGAAGGGTCTTCCCAGGAAGGCGAGGGCTGGATTGAGGCTGAAGAACGAGTAGTCGGGATGTCAGGTCAACATGGGGCAGCAAAGTTGCCTCTAAGGGGGAGTCTTGTAAACCATTATAATTTGCTTGTGGGCTTCACACCCTCTCTCTCAGTACTAAGTAAAATTATCAGAGGACTGTCAGAGTTTAAAGATGCATGTCACAGATTTTGAGGGACTTCTGCTTGACATAGTCTGATAGTAGACACCTCTTGCTAAGAAAGTGCACAAATTTGAAAATTAAATACTGTATATTTAGCAAAATTCCATCTATACTTCCTAATTAGGGGGGACGATTAGCTGATGCCAAAAGGTCCAATAATTTGTAATTACCGAAAAATTAAAAAATGAAGTTAATTAGATCATTACACATTTAAACTCATAAGAAACAATAAAATACTTAGAAATAATTCTTAACTGTAGGTATACTTATTGTTAAAAATAAACGTAAGATAAAAACAAAAATTTGTAAAAGATTTCTTTAATTTTCCTCAAGGTTCAACCATGGGCATGCTATTTAAAAACTTTAATAAACAGATTAGTTCCTTGTTAAGTTCTTCAATATTTATTTATTTATGAAAGCCAGCAAAGTATTGGTATTTAAGCTAGGCAAGTATATCACAACAGAAAAAAACAAAAACAAAACCATAAGCCATCTAACTTAGGGATATAAATTTAAATTCTTCAGTATTAAAATACTCAAATTTAGTACCATAATGAAACTGCTCCATGGCCAAGGAAACATTTTAGAAAATCGATTCAATATTACAGAGTCTGTTAATATATTTAATCACATGAGTAGAACAGAGCAAAATAAAAAACATATTTCCTCAGTTGCTGAAAAGGCAAAATTTTTAAATTTGATAAATTTAAAAAATCATTTCTGCTAAAAGAATTAGGTTAGGAAGATGCTTATGAAGCTTATAGAAATATTTTTTGCTCATTTGTCACTATCATAGCAATTATAAAACATAGAAATTATTAAAGCTAAGACTAATAAAGAGTGACAGTTAATTAGCATTATTAGTTGATATCCTTTGGGAGATACAGCCAATGCAATTAGACAAGAAAAAGAAATAAAAGTCATAAACATGGAAGAGAGAGAACCATTGTCATCAAAAAGCAGTAATCACAATGGATATGTGCAGATAATTCTGGGTTTGGATCAACACAGGTGCAATCTTGTCTAATTGGGGTTTGTCCTGCAGGGAAGAAAATTTGCAGAGAGGCCCTACTCTACTCATGATGGGCTGCTCTATTGCACAACCTCCCCTTTGTCTGGGCCCCACACCTGCTTTGGTCAGGCTCCTCTCCTGACCACCCATTGACTGGTTTAGATTACTGATTAAAACCTTTGTTTTATTTCTAGTATAAACATTTAACGCAGCAGCTCTCAAATGGAGGTGGTTTTCCCACCTCCCCAGGGGACTTGTGGCAAGGTCTGGATACATTTTAATTATTCTAGTCAATAGGAATAGAGCAGTGAGGAAAACAGGAAATTCCTGTATGGAATTTTTGTTATAATGGGATACATATGCAATGAAGAAGATTAAAATATGTAATATAATGTCAGATGGTAATGAAAATCAAAGCAGGATAAGAAATAGAAAATTATGAATATGGGCCAGTTGAGACTAGTGGTGTCTCAGGAGAGACTTGAATGAGACGAGGAAGCTGGGGAAGCGAGGGCAGGGAGCCGTGTGCGTGCCTGTGGGAGGAGTTGAGCACACGGAGGAGCACCAACTGTGAAGGCCCTGGACTGGGGCTGCGGTGAGTGCCATGGGGACAGCAGTGTGAGTGACGCAGCAGCACAGGGAGCAGGAGAAAGGGCAGAAGACGACCCTGGGAAGTGTCTCGGGTCAGACTGTGCTGCTCTTTGTGGACCGTGGGGCAATGTTGGGTTTTACTTTGAGCGTGGTGGGAAGGGAGTGAATGTCTGGGGCAGGAGACACTATGAGGATCTCTGTGGTTGATCTGGGAGCAGAACAAAGGGAGCCAACACAAAAGCATGGAGACCAGCTAGAAGGCGTTGCAGTCACCAAGGGGAGAAAGGCAGGTTGTCTGGGCTAGGAGGGTAAAAGAGGAGATGGCTGCGATTCCAGACAGATTTTGGTTGTGGGGTTCTGAGATTCACTGATGGGTTAGGTATGAAATACTAGAGGAGGCAAAGGGCTGGGTGGCCGCAGTGTTTTCTTTCAGAGTGACTGGGTGGATGGAGTCTCTGCATACTGAAATCGAAGTTTGGTTTTGGCTGTATTAAGTTTGTGAAATCTATTGTTCATACAAGTGAACAATACACGTCAATTAGCAAGGGAGGAAGGAAACAAAGTTGAGAAAAAACAAAACTATCTTTACTTGAAGATAATATGATTAATATTTGAAGTAATCCAAGAGACTGTATTAATCATTGAATAATAAATTAACAATCCATTAATATTGATATAAGATTTTAGCAGAGTGGCCAGATATAAGATTAATATAATTAATTAATTATTAATATAAGTCAAAAGCTTTCTTATACTCCAGCAGTAACCAAGTACAATGCACCTTATTCAACATAGCAACAACAAAAACAGAAATGTATCAGATACTGTAGCTGAGGATAAATAAATCTAACAATAATTATAATAAACCTGTGGAAAAAATCTAACATTTAATAAATTAAGATTTGAGTGGAAGATTACTTAATGTTTATGGCTGGGAAGATATGTTTTAAAGATGTTGCTTCTTCCTAAAATTATTTAAAAAAGTAATGTAACTCCAGTCAAAATTGCAATGACATTATTATGGAAACCAATAAGCAAATTCTAAAATTTAAATAGAAGATAAATGCTTGTGGGTAGACATGCAGTTTTAAAAAACATATTTGAAAGGATAGACTTTGATTACCTGATATCAAATTTGTAATGCTCTAGTTACTAAAGGATTGATATGCTGCTTAAGAATATACAAATAGATAGATAGAATAGACTAAAAATTCCAGAAATACACCCTTGCACGTCTCGGGGTTATGAGGTACACTAATGTTCGAAGTTGGCAGAGCTAGAAAGGTGTGTTCAAGAAACCGGGAGACCTGATTCTACATGTTGGATACCTAATTTAGAAAAGTTACAAAATGAAGTGAAGATATAGTAAAGGCCTAGCACACATACACAGAAATAAAATTGTAAGCAGTTCAAAACGAATTATAGGATTTATTTCAATAATTATAAAAATACAGAAAAGATGCATAAATTTGAAATTATTAAAGTTTTAAAAATGCATGTTTCAGAAAACAGCTCAAGTTAAAGGTGAAACTGGGGGGAAATATTTGCATCAAATACACTGAGGGTTTCTCTCAAAAATGCACAAGAATGTTTGTTTATAAATCAATAAGAAAATTCAAGCAATCTAGTAAAAAAGGGTTACAAAACATATTTAAATAGTTTAAAGGGAGTTAATCAATTCAAAGGGCAAAGAGGAAACTGCCCATCATTGTACTTCCGGGATTTACCATTGAAAGACTTAGAAATTAGCAGAAGAAGTCATAACCAGCCACAGTTACTGCGACATCGTTCCTAAGTAGGAGACAAAGGCCTGACTGGATGAATAATGAACACTGCAGGAGAACCCTTAGACACACCGTAGCATGGAACACTGTTCCATATTTTTGAATGTCAGCGTCAGCTCCATAGTGTTTCGTGTAACTGGCACAGTGAACAGCGTGACCGGTGACGTAATCAATGGCAACTTGTTTTTGTCTGCTAGTGTCCCTGTGAACTTCCTTCGGGGGGTATTTTTCTCTCCCCCTGGGCGAAGGGGACAGCAGACCACAGTCTTGCCTGTGTATCCTCCAGCGAAGGATGGTCAGGGGACAGTGTACCGGGGACACTGTCACTCTAGGGTAACAACTTTTTGAGGGGGAAATTTCTTTATGAACATTTTTACTCTCTTCTTTCCAGACCCTTAAATATTAATCTGCAAATGACAATACGAGGAGTCGCGGAACACATTTTCCTTTGTGGAAGTCTCCCACTCCAGTGGGTTGTCTGTGTCACGTGGGCACCTCAAATGACATCAAATCTATAAGAAACTCACTTTGACAATCTGTTGCTTTTAAAAAATGTCGAGGATTGTTCCAAATTTTTCTTCTATTTAAATCAGAATCTCTATTCCATATGCCCAGCTTAGGTGCTGCTTACCCCGCAAGCTTTAAACCCTCGTCGGAACGAGCCTCTCTTTCCTCTTGCGTTTCTTTCTTTGTGCATTCGATGTGCCCATATGATCGCACTTGGCATGTTGCACTCAATTAGTTCCGTGCGTGTCTTTCTGCCCTCTGAACTGTAGGCCTGTAGAGGGCGGAGGCCGAGTCTGATTCAGTTAGATCTTCTTGACATATGTCATAGCCTCACGCCCTCAGTAAATACAATTTTCGGAAATACTTCTTTGACCTTCAGCCTTGGATCAAGGAAGGGCTCAGGAAATCTGTTTTCTTAAGTGTGAGTGTGAAATAAGATTGAACTCTCCCACACCCACCCCTAGTCAGGAGATGGAGCACTTCATATCAGCACACACATTTAATAAGTGACAAATAGCAGCCAGCACAGCATATTACATGTGCAACGTAGCATGTGCGAAGCTGAAAATGATTTTCCTGAGCGCTGGCCTCTAATCAGCTTCTCTAATGTTGCATTAACATGGGCACTTTCACTGACTAGATCCTCTGATGTTTCTTAGACATCGAAGAAAGGGAGCAGACTCAGCCATATCCTAGCTTTGAACGCATGCAACTGACTTCTCCCGGAAACTTAAGGATATGTTCCAACGCATGACATGGATTCCCGGATCCACCCCAATAAGGAAGAGCCCTTTCAGAGGCAGACAAGACCTGCTTCCCCCATTGGACATAAGTGTCCCTGTGTCCAGAAGGGTAACTTCTTTCTAACTCACCTCGGAGAAATGGGCCTGTCAAGTCCTGGGCGTTTTGTTCCATGTGTCCAGTGATGGTTCTATTATTTTTTTTACCCATGGAACTACCACAGTCCTTTTTCTATCTTGAAAATTATTTAGATATTTTGTTCTTTGCTGATGTTGGTAAAACATTAATACACATGGGGGAATATGGGAGTCCTGTGTGGAACATGAGTTTAATTCAAAGCTCGTGGAAAAAAAGATGCATTTACTGGGTTCCTCTGAGCAGCCTCAGGCTCTCTGAGATTAGCTTTAGATTCATAGACTGTGCGTTGGCAATGTGGTTTTGGCCCCTAAACATGCAGGAAAATGCCCTTCCCCCAAGGCAGGGCCTTTCGTCCACCACGGTTATTCCAGAAGCATTAGATTAAAAAACAAACAAACGAACCAAAAACAGTGCTAGCCAGATGTAATCCACGGCAGTTACTTTTCTTGCAGGAGGTAAGGAAGCTGCCGAGCTCGTTCTCTGTCACCTGTGGCTACACCTTCACACCTTCCAGCCCTGGAGGTGAGGGCAGGTATGCACGTGGTAAGAATACGCCCAGAAATTTTGAAGCTAAATGTTGCATCAAAAAAAAGAAAGACTCTGGAGATTCATGCCCCAGTATCAGCTCTGACGTTGATCAGTCTACATTGGTTACACTCGACTTTTGATCTCCTTGGGCACTAACGGAGCAAGCTCCCTCCTCCATGTCCAGAGACCCAGAGTTCACCTTCAGTTCTGATTCACCCTTGCTTCTTGACCTTCAACTTGCTAGCCCTGTTTGCTGGACTGAAAAGGAGGCTAGTAATTCCCACCTCACTAGTGATTTTATGAGCCAATAAGATGGTGCGTGCATATGAATGCACTTTGAAAACAAAGATCTCAAAAACACACAACTAGTATCCATATGAAACTTCCCTGTTGGTAGAGCAATAGTGTAAAACACTCAGCTCTGTCTTGCATGCTGCCTGGTTTTCACAGTGCTTTCATGAGCTTCATCTCTTTGTTTTTGTTTGAGGGCCACTGATGTGCTTTCTGCCTGGAACTGTGGGAGGACACAGGAGGGTCAGGACAAGTGACAGAGAAGTCATGACCGCAAAGAGTACGTGTGCTAGTTGGGGAAATAGAACTAGCTATGTGTAGCCATTTGCAAAATTATTATCGTATAGGCCGATAAGGTTCACGTGGGTCAGGAACTGACACACACACCTTTGTGCTGTAGGTGGACAGATGGAGGCCAGCTCAGCCATCCCAGTCTGGGGTCACAAGCTTCTCTTTTTCCACTTCAAATCCAGGATCACCTACCCTAGAAATCTCCCAGACACGTTAGGTTCTTCTACTGGTTTTCTCAGAGCAATTTGCTCTCTTGTTCTTACAGACTTATTTCAAGACATTACCTACTCCCTACAAATGTTTGGCTTACTCCCCAGCACACGGCACCTCCTCCTGCTTTACTGAGATTTCAGAAAACACCCAGGAGCCCGGCATCTGGCGCCACCTGCACCGGTGCCGACCCTCTCCCTCCGCCCTTCTGTACTGTGTGGTCAGGGACGCCGCTCCTGCTCTCTACAGGAGTTTCCTCTCCCGTCACCACCCGGACTTCGGTTTCCATCCTCTGCTGCCTTTACAGGAGCCCAAGCCTTTTCACTAATGACCCTTTTCTTCCCTAGCTCTACAGCTCTTTCCTCAACAGGGGCCTTCCTACTCGTTGTGAACATACTCGAAATTTCTACCTTAAAACAAGAAAGCAAAGAAACACACCTCCTCTGAGTCCACATTTTCCTTCAGCTGCTACCTGATGGCTGTTCTCCCTGCTGCAGCCAGACGGGTAGGAAGAAAGAACAGGCTTGACCTCTGTCGAGAATGGTCTGCGTTTTTGCACTATTTCCATTTCATCACTCCCACTCACAGTGAGGTTCACGTTGTTGTCTTCTGTCCTCATCACTATACCGGAAGTGTCATTAGTTCCTCAGTGACCCCCGCGTCCCTAAATCCCTTGACCCTTTGCAGCTGTGGGCACGGGTGACCATGGCCACGTCACCAAAACCTCCTCTTCCCCTGGCTTCTGTGGTGGCATGCCCCCTGGTTTCTTTTCTGCCTCTCTGCAGCCCCCTTTCAGCTGCTCTGCTGTCTCGGCCTCTTCTGTTCAACCGTAAAGCACTAGAGGTGTCCAGGGTTTGCTCTGGCCTTCCTCGTTTTTCCTGGGGCAGTCACGTCCGTTGTGGCTCTTACCGTTTCTGATTGGCTACGGCTTCCTCACTTCTCTCTGCAGTGGACACCTCTCTGCTGAGCCCCGGACCCGTATTTCTGGCTAGTTTCCAACTTGACTGAAGTGGTTCAAATCCATATCAAACTCAGTGTGTTTGAAACAGCACTCGAGAGCTTTCTGTCTGCACCTGACCCTCACGTCTAGTTCCTCATTTCCAGTGGAAACACGCCCACCCCTCCCAGCTGTGAAACAGGATTGGGTTTTTCTTGGTGCCTCGCTCTCCCTGGCCCCCATACCCCAAATGTCACCGGGTCTCAGCGCCTCGTGTCCTGGTCTGTGTGGACTCTGGGCTTTTCCATGTGCAGTTACCACCTCCCGCGCCCAGAGCTACGCAGCAGCTGCCCCCCGATCCACACTGACTTCGCCATTTTCCTGATGCGTCTGATGCGATCTTGGCAGATGGGAAATCTTACTGTGATAGAAAAAAATGGTTTCCTTCTGCCCCCTGACTTTAGCCCATTCAGCCAGACGTTTCACATTCAATGCTCCAGAAAGGAATGACATGCTCAGAAGAGTGCAGAGAAAAAAAATTAATTAATCCTTGTCATTGACAATTCGAAGTCAGCCCTCAGACAAATGGAATGGAAAGGAGAAAAATGCCTATAAATGAAAGAAAATTTCCCATCTCTAAAACTGAAAACACCCCTCAAGATGAGGAGAAGGGGCGGAGACGGGGGCGCTGTGAACAACAACAACGAAAGAAGGTGGCTGGGGCAGCCCCGCAGCAGGGGCAGGGAGCCCACACCTGCTCTCAGGGTCCACCCATGGGCCGACGGCCAGGAGGTGCTCCAGCCTCTGTCGAGAAGGACGAAGCTGTGTCCCCCTGAGGAGGAGCCACAGAGGTGGTCTTCCCAGTAGATGACGGAGGCTGGCATCCAGTGAGGAGCTTTGCTGCCTGTTGCCCACCAGCAGGAGGGACTTGCTTTCAACCAAGGCTTTGTCGAGTCACATTTGACTCACCATTTGGTAACAAACCCTCTTCTGATGACCCAGGAAACTCTTGAACCCCTGTCACGGAGGTGGGACTCTGGAGCCTGGGTCGTGGTAGTAAGACGAGAAGGAGCATCACAACGGCCTGACAGGGAGCTGTCACTCCGTGGGTCGACATCGTCCTGTGACTCCTCACACCTTCTGCACGTCCTGGCAGCCCTGCGTGAGCTGGCCCCGGCCAGCCCTCCCTGTCTTGTCCCAGTGTTCCCCGTGCTGTCGCAGCCCCCCTGCTCCACCCTCTCGGTGACCCACCAGACTTTGCCTGCCAAGGGCTCTGCCCTCGACTGGAAGGCATTTCCTCCACCCTGTCCACCTCTAGTCATAGCTTTGTGTCACCTCTACAGGGAAGCCTCCCCGGAGACCTGTTGTCAAGCCAGATTCTTCCCCTGTGTGCTCTCACAGGGCCAAGTCCTTTTCTTTAGCTCCATTTGTAATTACA
>PVKM010001884.1:54846-71307 GCA_004027735.1 Carollia perspicillata
ATTCATTAGTGTGGCAATTTGATAAACGCCCTTCCAACTGGACTGTGCACTCCATGAGCAGTTTAAAATAATTTTGGCCGCTGACACATATATAAACATTTATCATCTATTTTATATAGATATATATATATATATATAACAAACATATGGTATATATATCTATATAAAATACTCACTTTCTCCGCCCTAAGCCTTAGTACTCTTTGTCAGATGACAAGCCTCTCCCAGGGTCAGTTCCTGACGCACAGCAGGTCTGCCCCATTGCGTGGGGTCGGCGGCAGACCCCACAGACGGTCTGGGACTGCAGAGCGCAGGGACGTGGGGGAGAGGGGTTTCTCCTGCTGCGACCTGGACAGCTGTGGGCAGCCCCTCCCGGACCTCCCTGTCCCGCTTTCCCACATTCATGAATCTGCTACCCAGAGATGCTGGGAACTCAGGCTTCGGACTCACTTGCCGCGTCTCTCCTCGCGGGCTCCCTCTGCTCAGTGCCCGTGCTTGGGTGTTTTGTCCGTCCTGGAAGCCCGGCAGGCACCGCTGTGGGCACAGGGCTCTGGGAGGCGCCACAGCGGCGCCTCATTTACACCAGATTTGCGACAGGCACGGGCAGCACTGGCCACTTTGCGACTGTCCAGCCGTGGAAAGAATAGAGGGATTTTTATACGGGTAAAATAATTAGTGGTTCAGACGAAAAGTGAGTACGGGCTGTCACACAGAGCACTAGCCTTTTTTCTTTGGGGTTCAGTGTCGGTTTCTGGGGCTGCCCAGGCCGTTACACAGAGTCTCGTCCTCCCTCCCCACTGGCAGGGCGACGTCCAGACTCTGTGGGCTACGGAGTCCAGCTGCCCTGGGTCCTCTCACTGCCCACGAACCGGGTGTTCTTCACAAGTCTGCACACGCTTGGCTTCCTTCCCATGTCTGTGGCTTCAGCCCGCCCACAGCAGGCTGTCCTGACCAAGAACTCTCCTCGTCTTGTTGGTGCCCAGGCATCCCTGGCCGGTGGGGCTCTCCCCTGCCAACCCAGGGTGCAGGCAGAGAGAGAGTGGCGGGCCTGAAATAAGCCATGGGCAGTTTTGCCTGACCTCTACCTGGCAACACTTACAAAAAGGTAGAATGCCCAATTAAAATTAAATTTCAGAAAAGTAAATACTTAGTATATGCATGTTCCATGGACTGTTCGGGATATGCATATACTAAAGAATTACTCACTGCTAATCGAAATTCAGACCTCGGGGTGAACTACCGCCAAGCCGCTGGCAGAGGGGGAGAAACGGGACGTCCTGCTGCTGGTCCTGCTCCTCCTCTGAACTCCGGTCCTATCGCACAGGCCTGCTCCCAGCAGCATGGGTGGCGCCCGCAGGGACAGTGGGCCAAGTCTGAGCGAGAGGGTGTGTGAGTGTGCACGGATGTGTGAACTGCAGACAGACACACACATGGAGTCGCAGACTCGCTCTGCCTGCACTGAAGGAGGAGAACATTGCGGGGTGTGCTCGCCATGAATTTTGATCTGGCGCTCTGTGCCATCACCGCATGACGAATGCTGGTGAATGTCACTTTAACTGGGGGATCATGCCAGGGTAAAACTGCCGTCCATCAGAATTTCGGAGAGGAAGGTTCCTGTGCAACCCCCTCGCAGGGATGGAGATGTATGTGCATCGGCCGTGGAAATTGAAAACCTGTGTTAAGTGCTTGGAGAGCCTCCAGCAGGGGATGGGGACCAGCCGCTTGGGCAGTGTTGTCAGCGGATGCTGCCAGGAGCATCAGCCGCCTTTCACAGCCTTGGGGAGGGGCTCTGACAACTCACAGACACGTGTCTGTGTTTTTCCTTTGATCTGTCAAGGGCAGTGGAAGTGAGGCTTCAGGAGGGACAGTCATGGGATTGAGTGGGTTGGGGACGGGCAGCTCTCCTTGTCCCCCGTGAGCAAGGGCAGGACTAGAAGGCAGGGCAATGGTGGGAAGGTAGGTGCCGCGGTTTTAGCAGATGTGCAGGGGAGGGGGCTTTGCAGGTTGTCGCGTATGAGGCAGGGGAGACAGACTGCTACACACATTGTAGCACATGAGCCTGCCCTACAGAAGGCCAGATCAGTCCCCAGATGCAGGGGCACTCCTGTTGAGAGGAGGTGCCCGAGGCAGCCAAGGCCGTCACGCGTGAGGGGGCCTGGAGAGGCCACAGCGGGCCGCTGGCTGCTCAGTCCCGAGGGCCGTGCGTTTTCAGTGGAGACCCCTTTACACGCACGTGACTGCAGGAGCCACAGTGGAGCCCCAGTCCTGGGGGGAGTCAGAAAACAGGGCGCAAGGGCGGTGGGGTGCACTCAGCAGACACTTTCTGTGCAGGTAACGGGACCTCAGGGTGGAGGGGCCCACCAACAGTCGTAGCTACGGAGCACAGCGGCACCGTTGTCTGCGGGTCCAGCCGCCTCGGGGCTGGGCAGGGTTTCCAGACAAGCCCTGTCCATCTCTCAGCTCCGTCCACAGGGTGGCTGCAGCAGCTCCGGCGTACAGCCTGGGGCGTAGGAGGACTTCTGGTCGAGAGTCCCAGACCATCTGTCTGTACCTCACTGGCTCTGACTGGGCCGTGCCCGTGGCTCTAAAGTGATCACTGTGCCCAGATGAACGTGAAGGACTGGTCGCCTGGAAGAGGGTCTCACTGACCCACCTGAGCTGGGTGCGGGGCAGCCTGAAGACAAGGGGGCTTCTCTGAGCAGAGCTGGAAGAGAACTGGGGCGCTGTTTCCAAGTGAAGTGGGAGTGGGCACAGGGAGAGCACTGGGAGCGGTCCCGGCTCTGCCGCAAAGTGTGTGCGGACCCGCGAGACCCTCTGGGCCTGCTTCCCTTCCGGGACGGTCACCAAGGGCCCTTTGAGCTCTGTCCGGATCCTGGCAGCTCCGAGGTGGAGATGCACAAGGACACTAGTGAAGGTGGCTGCTTCATACTTCAAAGGTCTCTTAGAAAGCCACTCTTAAAATAAAGCTTAAAAAAAGCTACCAAGGCGGCGAATCTCTCCCAAACTCTAGGAAACAAGGCTCTTTGTTCTTTGGGGGGAAAGGGCTGATGGGTTACAGATGAACTGTGGGGGTGATTTTGATGATACTTCCTTCAACGCCAAAAGTCAGCGAGGACTTTGGGTGAAACTAAATTTGGTGATTTCCAAGTATGTTGAAAATGACATTGTAAAGATCACACAGAACGAGACAGAAATATAATAAATGCACTTTCTTGTGTGTGCCTTCGCCCAGCAAGATGGACTCTCACAGAGGGGCCTTTTGCCCCTGTTCACCCACTGGCCCCTGGTGACTGTAGGAGGCTCACACTCTGCCCTTTCCCTCTGCAGACACAGAGCAGACGGGCCCTGTCCTCCGCAGCCGTTAGTCTGACAGCCGTCGATTAACGGTTCCTCTGAGTAACGTGTGGGAAGCTGGAGCAGCACTGCCTTTCCCATGTCAAGGGGACCCAGCAGACTGAAGGGTCGGTGCTGCTCCCCGCCAGCGTGACTGGGCGTGGCCAGGGTGAGTGATGGGGAGGGGGTCAGAGAAGCGAGCAGGAAAAGCAGACCCTAAATGTAGGGCCTTACTGACGCCAGGGAAAGGGTCCTGAATTTGGTCCCAAGAGTGGTGGGAGGTCAGAAGGGGTCATCATCTTGTGCCTATTTTTGCATCAGGGCAGTGATTTGGTCATACTGCCATTTTGAAAAGAGATACTGAATGAGTAGGTAAGTGTGATCGGTGCTTTGAAAGGATGCCCCGGCTCCTGGGCTGTGGGGCGGGCGGCAGAGAAGGAAGAGGGTGAGCAGGAGGTTGCTGAGAGTGGCGCGGCAGGGAGCCCTGGCCAGCCCAGTGCCTGGTGCAGGGCTGCTATCCAGAGCACAGGAAGAGCCGCTGCATTCTGATAACAAAGAGATAGCCCCATGCAAAAATGAGCAAAGGCTCTGAATAGACATTTCTCCAGAGAAGATACACAAATGATCAGTAGGCACGTGCAAAGGTGCTCGACACCAGTAGGTGACGGGAAAATGCAGATTGAAGATGTGACGAGACACTGCTTTCCAATGCAGCCAAACCGCCGCACACTCAACCCTGCCTCCAGCACCCCCCAGGACTCAGGGTACCTAGAAAGTAAGCTCCACAGAACGTCTTGAGCTATGTGGACCCCACCCCCACCCTTCCAGTTCTACCTCCTGTCCCTCCCCCACACCACCCCCTCTATTTTTCTTACTGATTTTCTGATTACATTCCTCTGGAGTCTTTTCACCTAAGCACCTTCCTCTGACCTTGGCTTGGATGCTTCCCCTCTGTGCAGCCCAGCACTTAACAGTCAAGCCTATTGTGCTGTGGGGTTGTCGCCATTTCCTTCTGTTTTCCCTCTACGACGGGAGCTCAGTTCCTCACAGGGGGCCAGGCAACAGTGAGCAGTCAGTGAGGCTGGCCGAGTCCACAACCTACAGAACCACGTGTCCCTTGTGGCATTGTCCTCACCCTGCTCTCTCCCTAAGGGTGGCCAAGACCCTTAGGTGCTGCCAGAGGTGGACTGGCCTACGTATGGGCTGCACAGGTCCTGGAGGCCAGGTGGAGAAGCCGTGGGGGCAGCCACACGTCCAAGGTTATGCTCTTTGGGGACAGAGGGACCTCGGGCACAATAACTGACTAGTTCCTTGGGATTCATTCCCAGAAGTGGGGTCACTGGGTCAAAAGGCAGATCTCCTTGTAATTTTTTGAGGAATCTCCATACTGTTTTCCACAAAGGCTGCGTCTGTCTGCATCCCCACCAGCAGTGTATGAGGGTCCCCTTTTCTCCGCGTCCTCGCCAGCACTTGTTGTTTGTCGATTTATTGATGACGGACGTTCTGATGGGGGTGAGGTGCTGTCTCACTGCGGCTTTAATTTGCGTTTCTCTGACGATTGGTGATGTTGAGCATTTTTTCATATGTCCATTGGCCTCTGCATGTCCTCTTTGGAGCAGTGTCTATTCAGGTCCTTTGCCCATTTTTTAATTGGTTTTTTTGTTCTTTTGGTGTTGAGTTTTATAAGTTTTTTACAAATTTGATATTAACCCCTTATCAGAAGTATCAGCAAATACATTCTCCCATTCTGTAGGTTGTTTTTTATTGTGTTGATGTTTTCCTTTGCTGTACAAAAACTTTTTTGTCTAAAACACTAGTTCAAAAGAACATAAGCCCCCTGTGTTCGTGGCAGCATTATTTAAAATTGCCAAGATAATGGAAGTGGCCCAAGTGTCCATCAGTAGATGAGTGGATAAAATAACTGTGGAACATTTATACAAGGGAATACTACTTGGTGTTAAAAAAGAAAATTTTACCCTTTGCAATGGTACAGATGGCCCTGGAGAACATTATGCCGTGTGACAGAGCCAGTCAGAGAAAGACCAGTGCCGTACGATCTCACTCACACGTGGAGTCTGATGAACACACTGAACCAATAGGCAGAATGGAGACAGACTCATGGATGGAGAGCAGATGACAGCTAGTGGGGGGAGTTAGGGCTTGAGGGGTGGAGCAAAAACGGAAAAAGACTCACGGACATGGACATGGACAGCGGAGTGGTGATGGGGGGAGGGGAGTGCAGGGCACTAAGTGGTGATGGGAAAAAACAATAAAGAAGGAGCAGGAGCCAAAGTGCAGAGGGGCGTGACCTCGAGCCTCTGGGGTTAACTCTCCAGGGGATGAGAGGACTGGGGACAGTCTAACTGCAGTCTCCGTCCGCATCCCCGTGGGGTCGTCATGGTTCAGGAGATGACTCTGCCTCCGGTGCGACCTGCGGGAGGGAAGAGCAGAGAAACCGCGTTCTCCGTGCCCTCGGCGTCATCGGGGCTCCTGTCTCGTTCGTCTCCTAGCCCTCCACGATCTCAGACACCACAGCGTTTCGTGGGCAGCTGCCTCCTTGTCCTCCCAAACACGGCTTCACTGCGACTTCCCCCACGAGCCCTCCTCAGTGCTCCCCCACCCCCGCCCACAAACACGAGGGGTCTGCGCACTCGTTGCTCTGCCCGTCTTCAGTCCTCACTTCGCCCGGGTCTTGACTGTGGTTCACCCCCAGAGGAGCCCCTGTGCCACCCCAGCCCGGCGCGGTAGCACCCAGAACGCACTCACGTCATCTGCTCTACAGCAACCCTGCGGGAAAGACACAGCACGTGCCCCGACGCCCAGTCCCCCCGGGCAGCACGTGGAGGGCGCAGCGGGGCTCCTGGCGCTCCGCACGCACAGCACCCTTTGTCGGCGAGCTCTGTGCCCAGAGAAGCACACTCCGCTCAGGACGTGGTCTTGGCAGCGTGCTCCCTCGGGCTGTGGTGGAAGCGGTGGAGAAGCTCAGGGGCTTGTAGGTGTCACTGAGGTCCCATCAGAAGACGGAAGGAAGAGGGGTGCCCGTGAGGACGGGGAGAGAGCAGTCGGCTAGGCTGAACGTCTCCTTTCCTAGTTGTGGACGAAGCCACACACACGTGCGCACACACGCACTCCGCCCTTTTCTGGAACTCTTCAGTCTGACGTCACCCGGCCTTGTTCTGAGCACCTGTCAAGACCTTTCAGCACTTTTCAGTGGTGGAGGCCAGCCTTCTTAGAGCTTGTCGGTCACGCGTCAGTTGGGACACACACAGCAGCCCGAGGACATCTAGACTAGAGTCACAGGCACGTCACTGGGGAGCAGTTACGAGAGGCCCTTTTCTTCTGTCCCTTCCCTGCAGGCTCAGAGCCCGCCACAGCACAGGCCCACCTTCAGAGGAAGCAGTGTGCAGAACTTCAGTGTTAGAGCCCTGTCAAATTAGGGAAGTTTTGCTCTTATTGAAACAGTAGGGCCATAACTTACAGAGATACTCCCCGTGTGGGATTGCTTTGGACAATACATTCCTTTAGCAGACTTTTATAACTTTTCATTTCTTTTTTAAACAAGAGTAAGTCATGCATGTTTTCAGAAAATTTAAGAATGCCCATGAAGGTGCAAAGAAAAAACATCACCTGTTCCCTCTGATGCCACCACCCAGAGATAACCACTCCCTGTTGTATCATCTTTCAGACCTAAGCGTATAAATACAGATGTGCGTTTCACAGGAGATGCACATTCATACAAGTCACATTATACAGTGTGTATTCATCTATTTGATTTTAAAAACAGCCTGATTTACATCTAGCTTTTCAAGGCGTATGATTTTAGATCCACTTTTCCCTCTGTAACCGTGCCAGGAAGAATCTCTTGTTTTGCTGGCTTTACACATCCGTTGTCCCACAGCCTCTGAACCAGGTGACATCCCGACATGTCACCACCTGTACCTTTTTACTGGTATGAAAGAAAATGGGCAAAGGAATCATAGGTACGTGTGATTAAGAAAACACGGTGATTAACATTTCGGAAGGCATTTATGAGCAATTCATGTTTGCATCAGGGAAAATCCTCTTGGATGATTTGCTTTTTCTGAAAGGTTGGCTAATTATGTACTTTGGGGATGCAAAAAAAAAACCCAAACCCTAGTTGGACCTCTGTTGGTTTTCATTAAAGTCTTTGGTCTCATCACTTTGTCAATGAGAAGTCTGTTTTTGCCTCTCCAAGACCTCACCTCACAGCGCTGAGGACCAACAGTCACCTGCGTCTTTCAGTCTGAGAATGATTTTCAGACCAAAACTCAAACTCAAGTGCAGACACATTTCCCACAGTCCATCCACACAAAGTGAAGTCGGCTTTGACTGTGCAAAACGTCGATGAATTCTTCAGAGTAAATCAGCCTTGTCAGGGTGATGCAGAGCCGTCAGCTCTTTGTGACATAATATAATATGAAATGATATTGAACAACACGCGTTTGGCACTAAATTGTTAGCGGGTTTTAGCTTTGACAGCAGCAAGTTTATTGCTTTAATCCCAAGGTCTTTTAACCCTCTTTGACATAAATTGAGGTTGGCTTTTGTGGAAAAAAAAAACAAACCTCTACTCTCTCTCTTCCTTTACCTAAAACTGCTTTTAACAATCTATGCTAGTACATCAGACACTCATTTTGAGTGACAAAAAGAAAAAAAAAGATCTATGAGCGGAGAAGGGAGAAAAGGCCACACTAGGCTACGCCACCGTCTCTCTCGGTGCCCAAGTCACAGCTCCCTTCAGGTGGACACGCGCGTGAGCTGTAACAGCGTGCGGCTTACAGGCGGAGGACGGCCACTGCCAGGGAACAAAGGCTCCTAATTGGAAACAGGCCGCTGCATTTTGCTACAGTTGAAGCCATTTCCTTATATGGATTCCTGCCTTCCTCCTCTTCCACCTACCCCCACACATTTCAGAGATCAAAGATGATTTTTTTTACACAAACAGTTTTGAAACACTGATTTACTAAGTATGGCATATAAACAAAGACTCCCCACATTTTGTATCATAACTGTGGTACCAGACGGCCGGATGGGCTGTGGTGTCAGAATGGGAAGAGTGGAGGTGCTGCTGGCTGTGCTCCTTCAGCCTCCCTTCCGGGACTGGCAGCGGTGCCAGGGACCCTCGCGACTTGCTGGGGTGCATCTGGAGAGGCTGTTTCCTTTTGCGGCACCTGTGGTCCCCCTTCACCCTCGGATCCTCACAAGACCAGGTGGCTGAGCCCAGAATAAATCAAATCTCAAAGCCACCCCACAAGCCTGAACAGCTCTGGACAGTGACTTTTTCTGTTTCCTAGACCTAAAAGTTCTCCCTTCCTTTGTCCCAGTGAGTATCCAGGCGTTCACATCCCAAAGAAGTGGCTAGAAAAGTGGAATAGACGTATGCAGGTGGCAGTAGGCTGCGGTGGTCAGGGCAGACCTGGCTTTCAAGTCCAGCTCTGTCCTTGCCCAGAATGTTGTAGCCGGCGAGTTATTTCGAATGTCCAAGTTCATTTTTCTCATCCATGAGACGGAAGTCAGTGGTGTCTTCCTTTGGGTTAGGAGGACTGAGAGCTACAGCCTAGAGACTGCTTCCTTCGTATGGAGACTTTCCAGCTCTCGTCACGTCAGCGTCTTTGCGACGCTGTCTGTGAGGGTGCAGATGACGATCAGCCTGTGCTCGTTAGCGAAGGACAGGGCGAGGATGCCATGCGGTCATCGAAAGGGGTTTTGTGCGTGCCCTTTACAGACATGGCAGACGTGCGGCGTCTCTCTGCGCTGTCTGTCTACGAAGCGTATCTACGATGTCTGCGTAGGTATACTTGGAATGTCCCAAGGATACATTGTCATGTGTAATAGTGTATGTATTGTGAATTGTAAAAAGCGTGTTATAAAATCATTGTACAGACAATTGACCATGTTATGCAATATGTAAAAACTTGAAAGAATATACAGCTCTGGCTGTTGCGATTGTGACTTCTGAGTTTTCTCTTTTGCTTATCCATATTTTCTGTAGTTTGTTACAGTATGTATGAGAATATTTGGTTAATAAAGTCTAAACACGAGGGAGAAAAGTGTGCTCCAAAACTGATCCCTGCCGGACATGGTTGGAATCCCTTCCCACCCTGAATGCCGGGCACTGGATCGCTACGTTTATGGGCCCCTCGAACCGCGCGGGCTCGGGACGCGCACCTGACAGTCCAGACGCTGCCTCACCAAGACGTGGGCCGGGTTGGGGGGGCATCTCCCTGCGCCAGTGGACACCGTCTGCTCTGTGCACGGCCCCCTCCCCCAGGTCGTCCCCACAGCCCCGTAGGTTGCAGGTCGTTGTCAGGTGGCCCTGTTCCCCCACCTGCTCACCTCTGCGGTGATGTCTCATCTGGACTGCGCCCCCCCTCCTCCGCCATTTTGGCTCCCTTCCCTTCGTGGTAGAGCCCAGCTGGAGAGGGATGGGGTGCTCCTGTTTCAGTGCCAAAGGCAGTGGCCAGTCAGAAAACCTTACACCCGTGTGCTGTGGTAGCGATGGTCAGCATCCACGCCGCTTTTTTGTTTCTAGACGTTGAGCTCTGGCTGCTGCACTCCTTCCCCAGGTCAAGTCTGCTGTGTTAAGCTAGGCTCAAGCTTCAGTTATTTCACAGGCGGTTCACTAGTTCAATAAATTATTCAGGGGTACAGTTCACATTGCTTTAACCAAATAAGCTCATCTGGTTATGTGAGACGATGGTCGTCAGACCCCAGGAGGGCACGTCAGTTTTCCTTTGCAGTTTTGTTTTATTTTTTTTCTAAAAAATCAAACCAATGCCGACAATTCATATACTGGTTATGGACAGACAGATGTCGGGGAACTCCCCTCTCCCTGTCACTCTGCACCCCACTAGAGGTGGACAAGGAAGGGTGCTCCTGCAGGGGTGGGAGGTGAGGTTCCGAGGCCAGGCCAGGAGATGCTGCCTCCCTGGGTTTGAGCTGCAGTCCCCAGCCCCTTTCAGGCCTCATCTCTGGGGGTTAAGGCTACTTCCCCAGGGCTGGAGGCTGGGGGGGGGCTGTGTCTAGTGGAGGAGCTTTCACAAAGGAAGCCTTCGGGGTGGGGACTCCTCTCTGCTTTCCTGCGGGGCGCGCGCGCGCGCGCGCACACACACACACACACACACACACACGGCAGCTTCTTTAGCCTCTGGGGCCACTCAAACAAGGGTCCTGAGGGCATGTTTATCTACTCAAGACCACCTCCGCTGCCACCAAGATTAGGTACACAGAACACTGTTTCCAAAATGCTCCGTCCGTGGCTGCCCCTGGCTTCCCCTCATGGACAGGAGCAGACAGCCCACTGGCACCTCCAGGGTGAGTGCAGCGGGCTCTCACCTTCTTGGAAGGCAAACTGGCTGTGAGTCCCACACCTCTGGGTCTGGTAACCCCGCTACTCTTGGCAGCAGGGGAGTTAGTTGCGCTTACCACAGAGCAGCTTGGTGTGTGTGTCCTGATTTGGGGGACACAAAGCTACTGGCTGCTCGACTACACATGTCCCCAAGCCTCCGGGCGGCTGGGGTCATGCTGACCTTTAAAAAAAATCCTCAGACCCAGTTCCACCTACTGAGAGAAGCCTGGAAACTTCCCTCCCAGCGTCCCTGAGGGGTCGCAGAGACTCGTTCGCGCTGGTCCCTTCTCTCGGGGCGTTGCCGGCACATCTGGAGCCCTGCCTGGGGCTGCGTTTCCTTCACCGAGCGAAGTGACACGGGCCACCACCCCTTTCACTTCATCCCAAACTGCCTTCACAGAAGGCAGTGGCTCCTGGTCAACTTTCACTGAAACGGGGGAGGAGGGAGGCAGGGGCCTGATGGGAGCAGAGCTCGGGCCCCTCGTTCTGTTCACTGAGCGGATGGAACCTGCTCAGCCCTTCCAGACGTGTCTGCGGACGGCAGCGGGAAGGCTCGCGGCCAAGGCCCTCGCAGTGTGTTTCTTAGAAAATGTCCCAGACTGAGGAGAAAGGGTGGACTTCTCCTAGCAGGCAGATGTGGTGCGGTCGTTTGTGGTTTTGAATAATTCGGTTTCTTCCTTTTCTCCCCAGACAGAGACAGAAGTTGCTGTCATTGGTGACATCTCAGGACCCTGATTGCAAACCAGCTGTCTGAGGCAGTGTTTGGCTCACACATGTGATTTGCTCAGCTTGCAATGAATTAAAAAAAAAAACGAAAACCTAACGTCTATGGATCAGCGGACTTTATCAGAAAATTATTAAATGTACAGCTTCTTTTTAAAGATCAGAGGACCCGACAGCGTTGAGCCAGGCCAGGGACGGGCTTGAGCTGGCGCAGCTGCCACCCTGAGCAGAGCTGGCGCAGCGGGCCTGCCCCAGCCCCTGGCCTCCCTCCGCGGCCAGACCTCTGCGTGTCCCGCTCTAGGCCCGGAGGACCCAGGGCAGTCTGCGAGCCTGTGGCCCTGGCCGCCGGGTCTGGGGGCCCACGTGCAGCAGAAGACAGGAGCAGTGAGGAGACCTTGGCGACAGTTCGTTCATTCCTTCCTGTAAAATGAGGATAACGTCTGCCAAGAAGGCCGTTGTTAAATTCTGCATTAAAATGCTCACACACACAAAAAATGCTTTGAAGTCTCAGAGGTGGCTGATAAAGTAAAAGTGATAGTTTTAGACTCTCGGTGTTTCAAACTCCATGAAACATCTGTATTATACGTTCTGTTCCTTTATATGTGAAATTGGATACTGTTTCAAGAAAGAAATTTCAGTACCATAGAACTGACAAGATGAAAGAGTTGACAGTTCTCTCTGATTTGATGCCCAGACACATGTTGACTTTAATTCTTTGAGAGTCAAAGCCAAGGCTTGGGTGCAAGTTTGGCACTTGAGGGTGTCACCATTCCTTTCAGGGCACTTGGGCCATGTCTTGCTAATTATCACTTCGGTGCAGGGAGTATTTGATACTCGGGATTCTGAATCGTGTACAAACACAGGCTGGGAGAGCGCGGGTCTGGGGAGGCTGTAGGACAGCCGGCCGCAGTGCCAGAGGGTTGCTCTATGTGCCGTTCTGGTGTCAGAGCCCCAGCATTACCGGGAGAAGCGCAGGGACCCCTGCCCCGGCCCCTGGACTGGCTGCCGTCCGGATGGCCGCGTGAGTGGGAGCAGCCAGCGCTGCCCTTCGGGACCGAGTCATTGCCCAGGCAATGCCTGACCACTTAACGCCGGGCATCAGACCCGATCATCTCCCCTTTATTTTGAGCCCCTGGGGCTTTCCCGAAAACTGCCAAGCGGAAGGACCACGCTCAGGGTGGAGGACGGTGGTGGTCCCGTGCTCTCCTTTGTGTCCAGGCCAGCTGTGCTCGAAGTTTATGACCAGCCCCTCCAGCAAGCCCGTTCATTTCCTGCAGCTGCTGCATTATCACCACATTTATTTTTCATGTCAGCTTCTCGTTTCCAAGTCACCCAGAGACAGGAGCCGCCTCCCTGCCCACCAAACCCTAAAGAGAGCTTGGAGGGCAGCAGGCTGACCGACTCTCCAGTGAACTTGTGGGTAGCCGTCCATACCCAGCTGAGACTAGATTCAGGGGAGCCAGGTCAATACATAATCCCTAACGGTCAGCCCATTATACCACCGGTTTTCTCGACAGATCCCATTGAAAACGCTGTTCCCATCATGGCCCGGCTCCTGCTGCCCCAGCTTTCTGGAGGGCTCGGCTGACGGGGGCACAACCCTGGCCTGCCGCAGTGTCAAGTGATGTATCCAAGAAATGCCACGGAGGGAGGGCCGGGGTGCTGGCTGCCTGACTAATGGGCTTCTGAAGCCAATTATTTATTTTCTATACCAGAGCTTGGAGGTCCAGCTACTCCCCGCATGTAATGAGGGCAGGGTTGCGTTCTCTGCCCCTCCTGCGGCCGAACGTATCGAAGGAGCTGTCAGGTCTGAGTCCTCCACCCTTCCCGCACGAAGGCGGAGGCCCGGTGCGGGGTGAGAGGGAGGGCGTGGTTCTCGGCCCCCTTCCTCCTCACTCGGTGGCCACTCTTCCACTCTCCGCCCAAGGTGGGAAGCGGGACAAAAGGCTGCGCTTCCTGCTCTTGCCTTTTCTCCCGCGTGCGCTGCCAGGGTTGGTGCTGGTTCTCGTGGGTGTCTTCGAGACAGCTTTGCCGCGAGGCTCTGGCTGAGCCGGGTCCCTGAGTAACCCTCCAAGACCGCAGCTAAGCTCCTATCATTTCCCTGCAGAAACTTTTAGTCTGCCAGTGTTGCTTTTGTTTGCTTTTCTTCTTTGAAAGTAACATAATTCTTCTATCACGCAGCATCGCTACCGTCACTCTGGGCAAGGGCCTACTCTTGTGTTACGTATTGATTCTCTTCGTCCCTACTCCCTGCCCCCAGAGCCGACTGTTTTGGTGTGTCTAGCATGTGCTTGCCTTTCTGCTCACGTGTGTCCTTCTATGCACGCAACTTAATGTTATGTAAATGGTACTGGTTGGCGTCACCGTCTTTTCTGAACGTCTCTCAGCACCGTGTTTTGAAGGCCCGTCCGCGTCGGTGTGCGCACATCCGAACTGTCCCTTCCAGTTGCCGCACGGCCTCCGTAGCTTGCACCCGCCGCAGTGATCTGTCCTCTCACCCCGTGATGGACAACCCAACTGCCTCCAACTTCTCGCCACGTCAGACAGCGCTGCCCTCGTACATGTGTACTTGTGGACGCGTGTGGGGACTGGGGAGACATAGCCAGGAGCGGATGCGTGCATTTGTTGGTGACTGCTCAGTACCAACAGGACCACCCAGTTCGGGGTGAAGTGAGGGGGGAGGCTTTGTCCAGTGAAGATCGTTCAGCTGTGATGCCCCGTGACTGTGGAACGGCACCGCCGTGAGGCCGCCCCGGTACTGCAGCTCTGTTTGTCCACTCTGCCGAGACGGTGCCAGTCTGCTCTGGGGAGACAGCCAGGGGGATGTGGTCTCCGGGGCACACAGAGGACACGCTCTCCAGGGGTGCAGCCGGTATAAGAATGCCCTTCTTTTTTGAGGTAGAGTAACATTCCTTTGTCTGCATAGAACACATTCTGTTACCCTATCCAAACCAGAGGGGAGCCGACATTTGTAGAGAGAAGGCCTCATCCCTGGCCTCTGATTGGTCTGCTTCTATGCAAACGAGGGCTACAAATCCTCACAGTTTGATTGGTCCAAATAGCACTGTCCTGTTTGGCTGTCATGGAGCTGCTCTGCTCGGTTGGTGAAGAGGCTGAAGGGGATATAAGCAGTGAGCTCTGATGGGACAGGGAAGATGTCGGTCCTGCTGGTTGAGACAGGACCCGAGGAGCTCCTCCACGAGGGCGGCTCCGATGGCAGGAGCGCAGAGCGTGCAGGCCGTTCAGCACCGGCCTCTTTCTGCGTGGCTTGTGGGACAGGTCCCTGTTTAGCAGTGGATGCCAGGCTCCGTCTTTGAACTGGAGCCCAGTTAGCCTTCAGGAGCCCTTCTGGACAGGTGCGTCCCTTCTGAGGGCCAGCACACCAGGTGCAGGTCCGGCCGCCGGACTGCTCTCCGGCATCGCTGCTCCAGTCCCGTCACTTCGAGCAGCGGACGGTTTTCATGGCGCCACACCCTCTCTGACACTGGGCATTCTCCAGCTTTCTAACTTACCCAGTCTGATGTGGGTGGACTGAGATCTCACTGTTGTTTTCATTTGCCTTTTCTCTGATTGTTAATAATTTTGAACATCTCTTTAATGTGCTTGTTAGCTTCAGAGTTCTCTCATCTATGAGTTACTGCTCAAGTCCTTTGGCCGTCTTTTCAGTAGGTTGACATTTTCTCCTGGTTGATATGCAGAAACTCCTTGCGTATTCTGGGAAGAGCAATCCCTTGTTGTCGCAGATATCTTCTGTTCTATCGTTTAGTGTCTTTGTTCACAGTTTCTTTGGACAGAACTCTTTTATTTCAATACAATAAAATCAATCCACTTTTGGCTGCTTTTTGAGGTTTTATTTTGAAGGTCATGGCCAATGTTTTGAGGGAACAAAAAGAAATTTGAGTTTTAAGCATTGGGAAGGAAGAGATAAAATGGACATTATCTGCAGACGATATGCTCATCTACCCAGCATAACCAAAGAAATCAACACACACACCATTGGAACTAGTAACAGAGGTCCGCCAGATTGCTGGACCCAAGATCGGCATGGAAAAATCGATAGCACTGCTCTCCAGCAACACCCAACTTGGAAATAAAGCATACACATGAGTGGGGCCATTCCACCTGGACAGTGCATTTCCTGGACATTAGTGTCCTGTTTACCCAAGCGGTTTGGTTCTCTGCTGGGGAGCATCACTGGGAGGCCCCCACTGCAGAGAGGAGAGAGGACGGGGCCGGCGAGAGGGTGGCCCCTAGCCTGGCAGCAGCTGGAGGTGAAGGGTCTTCACCGTGTCCCCGGGTCTGCAGGTTCAGCTCCTTGAGGTGAGGAAAGGACGTCTGTCTTTCTCACCTGTATCCCCAGCACCTGGTGTCTACCCTCCAAGTGGGCCACCAGTATTTGTTGACAAACGAGTGGGGTAGCGTGTTTACCAAGGTCTTAGTGACCATTCGTTCACAGCTTCCAGTCTAGTCGCAGGAGGGAGCTTTCCGAGGCTGGAACTGACTCTGACGGACGAGCAGGGATGCAGGGTGCAATCTTTGCCGTCTTTGGGAGCAGAAGCATCCTAGAGGACAAAGACTTTCTATCTTAAGGATTCCAAGGATCCCCCATTCAAGGCAAACTTTTTATTGTGGTAAAATATACGTAACGTCAAATTTACCCTTTTAACCATTTTTAAGTGCAAGGTTTAGTGGCAGTAAGCACATTCGTGTTGTGGTGCAGCTGTCACCACCATCCATTGCCAGAACCTTTTCATCCCAAACTGAAACTCTACTCGTCAAACCGTAGCTCCCCATGAGCACCTCCCTCCACCCCCGGGCACCCCCCATTCTGCTTCTGTGTCCACGCCTTCGACCCCTCTGGACAGCGCACACGGGTGGGATCGTGTGATGTTTGTCCTGCGGTGACTGGCTTCTTTCGGTTAACATAACGTCTCCAAGGTTCATTATTGTGGCAGCCTGGGTCAGAATTTTTTTTTTTTTTGGTTTGAGGCTGAGTAATGTTCCATTGTCTGTATGGAACACACTCTGTTAACCTG
>PVKM010001885.1:0-71180 GCA_004027735.1 Carollia perspicillata
AACTAGAATTTAGTTTATCTCCTTAATTTTTTTGTTAGGACAAGTAGTGTTGGTACTTTAATAGGGCTTTTGTGAAGATGAGGGTAGGTGTAACATAATTCAGACACTCTATGGATGTAAAATTTCTGGCAGGAATGTATATCAATAGGCAACATTCTACACATGGTCTGGATTCCCAAATTGGTTGTTTATGATTCAGTGTTTGAAAATCAGTACATATGTTTGTGCTGAGATGATGTTATAATTGGTATTTAGGTTCCAATATATCTCATGAGTCTTCATTCAGCTCATGAAACATATTGGGAAACTAAATACCAATCATGACATTATTTCATAATATATGAAACATATATAAATATAAAGAGAGCTGAATTGCTGAGTTATAGTACGAATAGTACAGTCCTCTCCTCCCTTTCTTCCTGCTTCTCTCTCATCTCAATCCATGTCTCTGTGAAGGCCATTGCCAAACAATGGAAGCAAGACAACCCTTCCAGTCATTCAGACTTGGGGAGAAATTTAGGTTTCTCAGAAAAAAGTTTCAATTAAATCTCTGTAATTGTGAGATTCTTTATACCTTGAGAAAGGATTTTCGGTCACCAAATATAGAATAATTTTTTTAAAGAAGTTAAATTTTAGTCCTGAATT
Organism: Carollia perspicillata; assembly: GCA_004027735.1. Classification (NCBI taxonomy): domain Eukaryota; kingdom Metazoa; phylum Chordata; class Mammalia; order Chiroptera; family Phyllostomidae; genus Carollia; species Carollia perspicillata. The sequence goes on from PVKM010001885.1 coordinate 646, forward strand.
TATACCTTATTAGTGTTGTGTACTTTATTTTTTGTTGTCAGCAAAGATCAATGCTTTGTATTTGCCAGGACAAAAAGCCAAAACAAAACATAACAAAAACCCAAAAAACACAATGGCTTCCAAAGCATTTGCTAGAAAAATGGACATTTAGACACTGCTATTTAGATGTGACATGCATTCTTACTCTTTGGTTTGTTTGTTGATACATACTTTTCTGTCTTGCTTTTAGAGGCTGTCTAGGTCTATTGAAATATAACTATTTTATAATTAGCCTCTATGGACATAACCAGGCAATCACTATAGGCTTAGCTTTGAGTCTAGCTTCAGATATTTGTAGCTTTAATTACTTTCTTAGAAAATAGTTATTGACTCATTAAAAGTTTTTAAAATAAATTTTGTATTTTAGAATACATTTAGTTTTACAGAACAACTGTGACATTAGTACAGAGAGTTCTGAGGCACCCCACTCCCTGTTTTGTCCATTGGTGACATCTGACAGTGTGGTAAATTTGTCCCAATGAATGAACTAATATTGCCACATTATTATTAACTAAAGTCCATATTTTATTCAGGTATCCTTGGTATTCATCTAGTGTTGTTTTTCTGTTCCAGGATCCCATATGAGGTGTCCTATTACATTTAATCATTCTGCTGTCTCATTAGACTCATTTTGGCTCTGAGAGTTTCTCAGACTATTTTTCCTTTCAGGACTGTGCTTTGATTCCCCCATTCACATGGAGGTCAGAGCACCTCTAATGATTATTCTCGGAACACTCTGTGATAAGAATTACTACCCACTAGACTGTATAACTCATTTTACTTTCATTTTTAATATACAGGGTAAGAAAAATGGGAAATTAAAAATAATATTTATCTTTCTTTTTTTATGAGGACACAGGTTTTATTCTTTCAGTAAATTTCAATTATACAGTATATATTTTTATCAACTATAGTCACCATGTTAGACATTAGACCTCGGACCTTATTCATTTTATAACTGAAAGTTTGTAGCTTTTCACTGCCTCTAGACTTTCCTTGCTGTGATGACTGCCAGTTTTGAGGAGTTCTGGTCAGGTATTTTGTAGCCGTCGCTCAGCTGAGATTTGTCTGGTGTTTTCTTCATGAGTAGACTGGGGCTGTGGGACTTGGGGAGGAGGACCACAGAAGTGAAGGTACCATTCTCAACACGTCATGTCAAGAGAACATGACTTATCACTGGTGATATCAACCTTGACCACTTGGCTGGGGGGGTGTTTGTCAGACTGCTCCCCTCCAGCTCTCCCCTTTCCCTCCCTACTGGCCTGCTTCCCGTGCGGGAGCCTTGGGAAAGAATGTGCAGCCCACACGTTAAAAGTGGGGAGTTGTGCCCCAATCCCCTGAGGGAAGAACATCTACAGAAATTATTTGGGCTTCAACTGGTTTTCATTTCAAATGACAATGAAGATTTTAAAAAATAAAAATTTTAAAAACGAAAGTGTGGGTTTGGCTGTGTAAATCTAAGTTTGAAATGAGGAAAAGGATAATTTCCCACAACTTTTTTTGAAGTGGAATTGAGACTTTTTGTCATAACACCAAAACCTTAGGTCACTTTCAAAGACACATCTTAATATCTGGATGACATTGATTTGAAAAAGGAAAGTTTTCAACAATAAATTTATGTATACTGTGGAGGCTGATCATTTTTTCCATGTTTATCTGGTGGATATTTAATAATATGATGGATTATTTAGTATCATATACAAATTTCCAATTAGATTGAATGAGGAGAAAACCTTCTCGCAGAAAAGATTCTTATCTTTTTCCTTTTCTCTGGTTGTGTTGTATATCTTTATTACTTCCACTGGAAGGAGATTAACTTTTCACTGTTGATATATTCTGAGTTTTATATGGAACAGAACTCTCAGGCAGAAAAGTGATTTTACTCTTCAACTTGCAGAACTTTCGATATCCATCATAATTCCTGTCATATCCTGTGGATATTACTTTGACCACTGCAGTCAGAAATCCTGATATAATCAGCTCAGTCTTCAGGGAGTTCTTTGCATCAAAACCATTAAGAGATTTTAAATGAGCCCCTCTAGCTGCTCTTGCTGGGTTATGCTCACAGGTGAGTTTCCATCGGTAATTAGATCTTTCATTCTTGACATTTGGGCAAGCAGCACTTTTTATAGAAGATACTGCAAGGTTTGGACCTTATTTGTGAATTAAAGGGAAGTGGAAAATGCAGACCTTTCTGTGGCAATTACGAATATTGAATATTGAGCTTTTTTTATTTGCTGGAGATGTCATTTAACTTTTCATGTGTAAATTTAAACAGAAGACCACAATTCATTTCTGCTAAAGTAAAATTTTATAAATTCTTATTTAAACCTGCCTTATATACTACCCTATTTCAATATATTGCATTTATCTCATTTTTGTATATACTGTCTCTATCTATCTATCTATCTATCTATCTATCTATCTATCTATCATTTATATATGTATAAAATGGTGATATACAGAACTGGAGGAAACGGGTGTAATTATTACAAACAGAGAAGGTGGAATGAGAGTAAAGTGGGGGCGCAGCTATAACCTTTTTAAGAGTCTAGGGGTTCTGATCCTGGTATTGAACAGATATTGTATGTTTTGTATTTAGGACAACCCTACGCAAAGCCAGTTATATATTATATATATAACATATAATATACATATTATATACATTATACGTGTGTGTGTGTCTCAAGGAAAATGCATGCTCCTGATTTGAGGGAGGTATTGGCAAAAATATTAATTGATGTGGGGAAACTTGCTTTGGCAACTAGAAACAATAAGTTTATGAGTATAGTTCTGATGTAATAGGCTTGGGATAGGGGTATTTTTATTTCAAACACAGGCATTTCTTTTGCAAGTGCTCCAAGGATCACGTTTTTATTAATGCTATTTTATAATATGTTTTATGATATTTATTGTATCTGTGACCAAGATATCCTATTTTTTGAGTCACCCCAAAATCACCTTTTGAGGAGGATCTTTAATTTACAAGCAATTGAAATATCATCCTTCATAGACTTCCCAATTTTCACAAGAGGATGTCAGCCTCCACCCCACTCCTGACAGCTCTGTCAATTGTTAAAGTACATGGTGTCAAGAATTATGAAGAGTCTGAAATTTTAACCTATTTGCAAGCTGAGCAATTAGGCTGCTATAGTTTCATAGATGCTGGCTGAAGACACGAGACACTTGGATCAGAGACAAAGAACTTTATTAGTCGTGGCCTAGCAAGCACCGTGAACTTCACAATTGTAATGGTTCCTCTTGCTCAAAGTCCCATAGAAGAAACTAATGTTTATTGATCACTTATTGTTTTGGGGGTCAAAAAGATTTGTGGGAGGTAGATATAATTATTTCCATTTAAGAAAGGAAAAAATTGAGACTGAAATAAGTAATTACTTGTTGTATATTGCACAGCTATTAACTAGTAGATTTGGAATTCAAACCCAGGTCTCATTATTCCAAAGTCCATGTGCCTTGTTTGACATGATGGATTAGGTGGAATTGGAGCATTATGGGATTTTATCTTAATTGTATTCTTCTGTATCTACTCTGGGCTTTCTTCCACCCTGGGCTTCTACACAACCCCAGAACCTACTTTGTACCTAATTCTTGTTCTCTGTTCTCAGGTTGTTAAACAGTCTCTGTAACATAGAAGATGATTATTAATGTGATGAAAATGATAGTTAATGTGATGACCAGGTATATAGGAAGTTTAGAACAAACTCCTTCTGATTTCTGTTGATAAAGAGAGGCTTGCTTCTTAGGTGTTGGGGAAAGAAGTTGGAAAAGGTGAGACAATTGATACTCTCTTACTAATTTCTAGAGAAAGTTCTGAGTTCTTGGCAGACTCCTTAGGGGAGAATGGGTAACTTTGGGTCTAACACATAAAAAAAGAAATTTGTTTCTCACTCTTGAAAGCTGGGTACTATGAACTAGAATTTTACTGTTTTTGATTGTTTAATGGTATTTTAAGTATAACACTTTGACGTTTGGGCTGCATAATTCTTTGCTGTGGGGGGCTGTCCTGTGCATTTTGTGATGTTTAGCAGCATCCTTGGACTCTAATCATTAGCTGCCAATGAGAGATCCCAAGTTATGATAATGAAAAGGTCACCTGGGAGATAAAATTACCTCTGTTGAAAAGTACTGATTCACAGCTATTACACTAAGTTTTCCTAATGACTGACTTTATAAAGTCTATTTTATTAAAATATTGTTACACAGATTATTTTGGTTGAAGTGAGAAGAACTGAGCTGCATAAATATACTTGTGCCCCTGTAATTAACATGGATCTACTTTCGTGCTTGGAGGAAACATTTAAAAAGAAGTTTCTTTTTGAAAGAGATAAGCCTACAGACAGGTAAAAAAATAGTTCTTTAGTGAAAATTCAGCTGCCAAGAAAGAATCAATAAATGTTTTCTTTTGGGGTTATTCTTCAGTTCCCCTGGATGGTATGCATGAAATTTGTAGACAATATTATTGGCTGAATTTTCACTTAGCAATTGATTGTGTTAAGATTCAAACATAAATTACACTTTATTCAGTGCCTGCTTTAATATTTGGAAATTTATTCTGAGGTCCCAGAAGAGCTACCCACCGCAGTCTGGACCTGCCAGGCACCAAGCAGCCTCCATTAATTAACTGTCAGCTTCTGTATTGTTTCACTGTCCCCTACCCCCAGCTGGGTAGTGTGGGGATGGTTCAGAATTGCCTTTGGTCATGTCTTCTCCTAGACATTAATCCTGGGAGAAGCTCAAAGAGAGGACCATTTCCTTATAACAATTCCGTAACTAATCAAGTCCAGCAGACCTCTTCAGAGTTGTGACAGGGGTTTTATATATTAGGCATTCTCTTTTGTATTAGTGTCTCTTTCAGACAGCATAGGTTTTAGAAAGTTGAGTATTTTTACTCTATTACAGAAGAATTAGATGCTCATTGTGGGAAATGTAGGAAATGTGTTATGAAAAAAAACTGTAGTTGTCTGTAATCACATCATTAAGAAACAGACACCATTAAAATTTTAGAGCATTTTCTTCTAGAATTTTACTATGCATTTTACATCAATAGTATCACAGTATAAACTACAATTTAGTATTCTGCTAGTTAAAACTTTAAAACTTAGCTTTGTATCATAGGCTTATTTCCCTGACTTTATAAACCCCAAAACTTAGTTTTTAGAAAGCAGTATTAAATTAATCATCACAGAAATCCTGCTATACATAAAGAATTCAGCATGATTCCCTTTGTGCAGAAGGGAAGTGAAAGCGCAGAGGTGAAGTGATTTTCTGGAATCATATATCCATGTTAATTATTGATGCTAAGGGAAGAATCTGAGCCAAAGATATTTGCATGATTAGGTTTGTGTTTCAGAAAGATCGCTTTGGCAGGGGTGTAGAACAATGCCAGGCTGGGCAGGGAGGCCAGTTAGGAAACCGGTACAATAACACAGGTGGGCAATGATGGAGACCTGAAAAGCATAGTTGAATAAGGGAATGAAAGGAGGTGATGGGTAAAGAGAAATGCAGGGGCTGCAGGTATATTAACATTTGATTTATTTGGCAAACATGGAAAACATGCGGTTTATTTGGAAAACGTGGAAAAGGGACAAAGCCAGGCTCTCTCAGCTGTTAATGCAGACACTATTCACTGAGAGACAGAAAGTAAAAGGTGGAACAGCTTGTGAGGAAGATGACTGGTTTTATTTTGGATGCAGTGAAATGGAAGTTGTCATAGAACATGCAGGTGGAAATGCCTGGTAGGCTGTTCTTGTAGTAATGACCTGCCTTTGGGGGGAGGAGGAAGGAGAGAGGGAAGAGGAGGGGTTGTCTACGAGAGATCAATAGCCTTGGGGTAAATCCTTATTTAGAAGGTCATAGCTACCAGAGAAATGATAAACTTACGTAGAAAGCATTCAGGATGGGAGAAGAGAGCTTCAGATGGAGCCCTTCTCTCTCAGAGGGGTCTCTTTTTAAGTTGGACTCTTGGTTAATCTGTGCTGTCACTCAAGGTTTCATTTCTTCACCTTGATGACTTTTTGCTACCAAATGGAAATGTTTCTTCTGATCTTACCGGATCTGGCCGCAGCATTGGGTGTGAACAGTCACTTTCCCTGCTTTTCCGAATCTCCCTCCCCTTTGACATCAAGCTGTTCCCTCTCTCGGGCTGCCTCTGTGAAAGTTCCTTTGTTGTCTCCTACTGTAGGAGCAGGTTAGGATCACACACTAATCCCAACAGATAAACGGATACTAAGCTTCCTCGGCTCTTTTCTCTTGACACTTGTCTGACCTCCAAACACATCTCTGTTTTTGTGATGTGATTTCTCTTACTCTCAAATACCAGCTGAATTAAGGAAACAAGTTGGCACCCCAGGGTGGTACCTGTTCAGACATACGTGTAAGTATTTGTTCAACAGCTGTTTAGTGAAGGGTGGAGTGGACCAACTTTTCTGTTAGTACAAATGGAGTATGCCTCTGTATTTACAATTTATCATTTGACTTCTTTTTCCTCCTTTAGACTCCCTTAAAACAAAAATGCACTTGTCCAAAAGCATTCATAAGTGATGTAGAATTTAATAAAAATTCCATAGGAGAGAGTAAGGAGAATGCTACATCTGAGGGTATGTAGCATTTCCAGAACTTCCTATCAGATATCTCAGTTCTTACCAATCTGTTTTCATCCCAAGACTTATATTTTCTCTCTTTCTTTCTCTTTCACTCCCTGATCCAACTTTTATTTTATTTTTATTTCTTTAATGTTGTTTAAGTACAGTTGTCTCCATTTCCCGCCCCCACTCCTCCCAACCCCAGCCATCCTTACCTCCCACCCTCAAACCTAACCCCTTTTGGTGTTGTCCATGTGTCCTTTATATACGTTCCTGAAAACCCTTTTGATTTACTTATCCTGAATCCTCCCCTGTTCCTTCTTTGACACACTTGTTATTCAGAGCACTTTTTCTTTCTGGCTTCTGTCTTCAAGTTTTTATGCCACCACCCACTACTTAATACTGCCTTCAAGTAGTCAGTAGCCATTAAAAGAAGGATGAAGCTTGTAACTGTTCTCAGGGAAAAAACCCCCAAAGATCCTCCTACTACCAAAATTCATCCTCCCAAGAAAGCCAAGAGAGATTACATACAACAAATACTCTTTAACTGTATGTTCAAATTCAAAATACATGCACTGAAGGAGAGCCATTTACGTTTTGCTAGCTGGGTATGGAATTACATCCCATTTTTCCTAGAGATATTTTAGCCTTTAGAGTTTGTCATCCAGTAGAGCTGAGCAGATGGTCTGCTCTTTAACCTGGTCTACTGCAACCCTTCCTTCTTCTGATCGGGAGAGCGAGTGGGGCTACTGCTGTGCTCGGGTGTGGGATGAAGAGTGTTAAAGGGACACACACATTTGGTAAGCATCCTCCACCCAGCTGGCAACGGGAGTGCCTCACTGAACATTGTTTCATTCACAACTACACTGTGAGTTAAGTATTATTATTCCCACTTTATGGATGAGGAAAGTGCAGATCAGAAAAGTTAACCACCTTAACTCAAAATGGAGCAGCTGAGGTCGCCTGGGCAGGTGGCCATCATAGAACCACACAGCATGCAGAGGATACAGGCACAGGGCCATTTGCTGTTCTTCTGCCTCGAGAACAGAAAATTGCTTTGATTCTGTCTTTTTGTGCTTCTTATTTAGTCTCCCTTTACAGAGTAGGAGAGCTAAACTTTCCATGACTACAGGATAAAGATCCCACAGCAAGTAAGAGATAGGGTTCTTCCCTTATTTCTGTGAGTAGAGTGACTTTCCAAACCCACCAATATGAGAATTTGCAAAACTATGCTTGTGCCACTTGGGAAAAGCTTATCTTACTTTAAATCTCATGATTTAGCAGCTGCCATTTTATTTTTTAAAATTTAAATAATTTTTATTTTTCAATTACAGTTGACATACAATATTATGTTAGTTTCAGGTGTATATCCCAGGGATCGGACATCACATAATTACTAAGTGATCATCTCAATAAACCTTGTACCCATGTGACACCTTGCATAGTTATTGGAATATTATTGACTATTTCCTATGCTGTACTTTATATCCCCATGATTATTCTGTAACAACCAATTTGTATTTCTTAATCCCTTCAACCTTTGGAGGGCTTTCCATGTAGCCCTCCAACCCCCTTCCCATCTAGCGTCTGACATATTTTAAATTACACCTCAGACCACTTGGAAGAGGGCATGTCCAGAGTTTTAGAGAGAAGTCTTGAAGCAGCCACTGTGCAAGGACATGACCACTGGCCGACAGGGTTTGCCAAATTCTGCTTAAGATGCTACACTCTCTATTGTCCTCGGGTGAAGCTGCCACATAATTCCAGATATTCCAATACCACATAAAGCTACTTCACCATGTAAGAAGGCCAATTTCCAGTTCGTTTGCTCTTATTTTGTCTCAGAGCTGCACCTCCTCCTCTACTTCAGCAATGCTTTCTGAGTCATAGCATTGGTGTCCATGGATCACATTATGGGGCAAGACTTTGTCAATCACAAAAATGTAGGAATAGAATCCAAACCAGCAAGATGCTAACAAACAAAGACATTTAGTTGTTAAATAAGAATAATGTTTCCAAATTAAGGTGCCCAAGGCAGTGCTTGCAAGTAAATATTTATTTCTGTCAGATTTCCACTCCTCCCACTTTCTAGAACTTGGAAGTAGCAATGTGTTTCTGGTGGGCAGGCAGTATTTCAGGAATCAGATGGACACCCAAAGAGGCCAACTCTGTGGGAGAACGCAGTCGCAGGAGCCTCATGCAGCTCCTGGGCGCTGAAGTCTGGCACTGCTGCTCAGCCCCATCCTTTTCATCAAGGGTTTCAGCATTCAAGTCATTCAGAGATGATGACTCTCTTTTCACTTCAACCTCAATTCCTTTAATCACTTAAAAAATACTCTGCTGGAAGATGTAAAGGACATAGTTTAAATGTGCTATTTCTCTTAATTTTTAGGGTTTTGAAATCCAGGCAGAGTGACAATGCAGGTAACTATGACAAAGTAGACTGGACTAAGGAAAAGGTACATAGACATAGTCCTTTTGTAAAATAAAGGAAGGAAATATGGATTTCCACTGCAGAAACTCTGGGGCGGAGAAGATGAAATCTGAGGAAGTCTTTGAAGTACACGTAAGACGTCTTTGTGCAGTGCAGAGGAGGGAGGTAGGACGGAGAGGGAAGAGCAGTCACATGATCAAAGGCAAGAGAACTGTATTGTGGGTGATTGTATAATTGGAGATGAATTGGGATGGGAATCTCAGATTATTAAAAGTATTGCATAAACCAAAGAGAAAACTAGAATACAACAGGAGAGAATTTTTCAGAGTTGTATTTCCTGACTTTGAGAATTTAGTATAATTTAATAACTTTTTTGGTCCAATGTCCTCATATTCTTTACAGATTTTACAATCTAATGTATAATTTTGTTTTTATTATTTCTCTCTACATTTTTCCCTAAAATAATTTATGCTTACACTAAGACAGTATCAGTTCCTACTCATCCCACCCAAATATTGTCTTCCTCACTTGCATTCTTGGCCTCTCCCCTCTTTGCTGCACAATAGCCTCAGTGGCGATTAAAAAACATTATAACAGAGTCCTCTACTTTTCTGCTTGAAAACCTAAATAGATTCCTCATACTCTTTTAATAAATAGTTTACTGAACATCTAGAAGACTTTAAATAGAAAATAAATTATTTGCGACATACGAGTAAGGAAAAGAAGAGTCATGACACTTCTGAAAGAACTCTCTGGGGGAGACCACAGGGCAAGGCTTTCTGTCAGGGGTTTAGGGTATAGGAAGTGATAACAGTGGCTACCACTGCCAGACACACGTACACACACATGCACATGCCAACAGTCTGTACCACTACTGTGTGCAGGTCGTACTGTTATCATCTCCATATTATACATAAAAAACAAAGGCACAGATAATTTATGCTTAAAAACCCAGACCAAGAAACCTCAGTCATCATCTAATGTGTGGTCCCTACATATTGGACTGCAGATTAGTTGTGTTTGTAACACATAGTCAACTGATCATTATTTCTTGCTTCTTAGTCTTTTCTACGAAGTTCAATTTCTTTTTCGGTTAACTCTATGCACACTGAGGATCTGTGGTTGGTAACTTTCCTAGTCTTCATCTAAAACTGTCTATTTTTTCTATAGTTTTTGGAATGATGGTTTAATAGGACATAGAGTTCTAGACTGAGATATTTTCTCTTAACACATTGAAATACTATTCCTTTGGATGCTAGCTTCTGTTATTATACTTGGGGAATTTATTGTCATTCTAATTGCTGTTTTTGTTTTCTGGTTGCTTTTATTTATTTTTGTAATTTTGTTGATCTAGAAAATACACACAATAAGTGTACAAACAATAAGTGCAGAGCTTATATTTTATATAAATATACACTTGTTTAACTACCACCGGATCAAAATTTAGAACATTTCCAGCATCCAGAATGTTCCCTTCAATATCTATCCTTTCCCTCTCCCTGCCCCTGACTCTTCATTTAGATAGCATAACTTCAGATCCACATTTAGTTTTTTTTTTTAAATTACCATTTTATCCAGAATTTCTAGGTGTTTGTGGCTGGAAGTTACAAACATATGGCCTAAATTGGAAGTTGTAGGAAAAGATTATTTCCTGTTGCACCTAAAATAAAGTCGCAACTCCTTAAATCTGGCCCATATTGCTCTGTAGGAACTGGCTCAGGTACACCTTTGAATCTCATCTTGTACAGCTCCTTCCCTCATGCAAGGTGTCCTGGCCTCCTTTCTGTTACAGAGCTCAACAGGCCCTTTCCTGACTCCAGGCTGCTCCTCTGCTTGCAATCTCATTTTCTGTATTTCTTTGCATGGTTGGTTTCCCCTTAAAGTTACAACTTCAATGGCAGCTTTTCTGAGCCCTCCTCAAAGTGGCCTCTCGCAGTGATTCTCTTTGTCATCGCTCTATATGCTTCCTTCACAGAACTTATGACAATCTACAGATATTTTAATTTCTAATTTATTATTATTGGTGTCTGACTGTTTCTCCATAATCTCAGAAGTAGGCTCTCTGAAATGAGGAATCATCATTGTCTGATTCATTATCACTATATCCTTGGGGAAAGGGGAGCAGGTGCTCAACTAATGTTTGTAAAACTGTTTGCCAAATAAAAGAATAAAATAATTCTTGTAGCTGTGGGAAATTTTTAACTGCAAGGAGCATGCATATTACTTATGTTTGGTCATGAGAGCCCTTTGAAAGTCTTCACTTTCACTGTGTGAACCAGATTCCTCTGATGCTTAAAGCACTGTTCACTAGTTGAGTTAGGCTAGTTCTTGCTAGTTAATGATAGCTCATTTATGCACTAACAGAGAAAGTCATTAAATGGCGTATTAGGAGACCTCAGAATGGCAATATGTCTGTAGTGTTTCATGGAGAGTCTGAGCCCCACTGACACAGGGTCCCAGTGACCCTTCTCGCCTTGTTATCTAATCCTCTATCTACCCTCTCACTGTGGCAAAGCTATTTGTGGATCCAATTTTAAAACTAAACTAAAATTTTGCCTTATTTCTCTTTTCCTCATATAAGCAACCAGCTTGTTTCATGCTATCAAACTTTTAAACTATTTGTGCATTTCAAATAGAGCCCTGAAAATTCCTTCTGTAAATCAGAAGGGTTATCTGCCATTTGCTGGGTCACTGATTTAAGAGAATAGGATATATAATTGTGCCAGACCCTTAGACAGCTCATTATATGTTTAAGTTGATATTTTATTGCTTTAGGAAAACTGTTTAAAACAAAATCACAAAATCCAACAGCATACTAAATTAACTATGTTAAATGTTGATTTTTCACTGTTCAGTCTTTCACTGTGGCAAAGTTATTTGTGAAAGAAGCCAAGACAGCATAGAAGGTTCTTAATGTTTGCCCAATGAACAGATGAATAACAAATATGATATTTCAATCCAGGTGATTGATTTATCTCCTTTCCCCTCTGTTTTCTCATATCTCTCTAGTGAAATCAATGATTAATTACTTGTTCAATATTCTTAATATTTACTGCACTTTAACTCTGTCTTTAGTGCGGTGATAGTTCTATTATGAGTGGAGAGAAGGCAGTGGAGTCAGGAGGTAAAGACAAACTTTAAGACACCATTTGCACATGAAGATTAGAGAACAAAATGTAAGTATTTAACAAAAACTTGGGAAGTACCTATTGTTATGCATTAGTTGCTGTGTTAGATACTGAATCCTTATGAATTTTATATTCCATTGGAGGGAAGTAAACATTAAACAAAGAGGTAATGACAAATTTGAAGGTACATTATATGATGATACATATCATGGAGTAAAATAAAGGAAGGAAGATATGTAGGATATTCAGTGGGTGGAGGCCTATAATTTTAAGTAGGGTGGTCTGAAAAAGCTACAGTGAAGAGTTCGTATGATCAAAGATTTGAGGGAGGGTGCAAGTATTGTGTATACCACAAGTTTATGGCTTATAGAACAATTTAAGATTAAGATTATTTATATTCGTTTCTGAACTCTAATTTTAAGATGAACATGTATCATCTTAATAAGTTAAACTACCAACAATACTCGATAATAAGCCCATTTAAAAGTCAGTGCATGGGTCCCTTCTGCTAGGCCTTTCCCATCCTGTTTTCTCATCCAGTTGAGGTGAATGTCTGGCTGAGCAGATGGGCTGTTAATAAGTTTGAGTCCTATTGTGCCACTGGAATCTTCATCATCTAGGCAGCGCTAGATGTGTCACAAGGTGAGTCACAAAGCTGGATGAGGCAGATGGCACCTGTCTCTCACTGTGGTTGGATTAGACAGCATGTTATGCATACACATGGAAAAGCAGACAGTGTAGGTGGGTGGGAGGAAACTAACTATCCAGAGAATTTCCACTGGGAATCTTCTCTTGTGGCAGAAAACTGGAAGGTTGGCCACCTATATTTCTGTCTTCATTCTAATGAAGCTCTCTGGAGTTTTACAACCCAAGAAACATGCTCAGCAAGGTAACTTTTCCAAAAACACTTCTCTAAAGAAGAAAGATTTTGCTCTTTGGTGCAGGTGTGACTTTATTATGGCTTTCTAAATTTCTTCTGTATTTTGCTCTTTCCTCTCCTGTACAGGGAAGGGCAAGTCTTCTTGATTATGGAATTAGGATATAACGGCCTTGAATGCTACCCAAATGTGCTGCCTGTCCTGCAGCACATGGAATGTAATGTGACTTTAAACTTGGTCATCTATATGATTGTCTACCCACTATTCTGCACTCCTGAAACTAATAAAAAATAATATTGAGTGCAAACTGTAATTGAAATAAAAATATTAAAAAGTGGGAAACATGTACACACAGTTTGGTCATCTCTGAAGATGGAAGTAGGAAAGGGAGTCGATATTCTAAGGAGGTAATTTTAATAATGTTATTTATTTCTGCCACATGTGTATGATTACTAAATGATTATATATTCCAACTAAGTTGTAGGGTCTGTAGTTGTTAGTCTCATCAAATGGTATAGCTACAAGTCAAGTTTTTTTCCACAAATATTAAGAATATTTAATTTCATGTTATATGAATTAAAACAGTTTAGCTAGAAGAAAATATGACTATAATGTAGACACTTATGATCAAACTTGCAATAACCTAACAGAAAGGATTGGGGAGAAATCAACATTTGCTAAATACTTCTTATACATTGAGTACTTCACATATATGATTATTATTTCAACTTTCTAAAAGCCCCATGAGGAAGGCATTGCCATGAGGAAGGCATTGTTCTCAACTGAAATTCAGGAGAATTTAAGAAACTTGCCCAAAGTTGCTCACCAGGAAAGTGGTGGAGCCTGAAGTGAATCCGGGTCGGTTTGACTGCAGACCTCTTCCTATTATGTTATCCTCCATTTCATGGGTAATGGTTTCTGACTTGTGTATTAATACCATTAGTTACTTGCTTACACATTTATTTTTATCAGACAATAGGTACTAGGTATAATTGATTAAAAGCAATGCAGTATAACAAACAGTATTACTGATTTTTATACTACTGTCACCCGTTGCTGTGTAAAACAATCGCCAAACTTAATTACCTCAAAACTTAGCAGGCGAAGGCAATATTTATCTCATACAGTTTCTGAGAGTCAGGAAATGGAGGATGACTTAGTTCAGTGATTGTGCCTCAGGATATGTCAGGAAGTTGCATTCAAGCTGTTGACTGGGGCTGCAGACATCTGAGGACTTGTGTTAGGGCAGGAAAATCTTCTTCCAAGATTTCTGTTCACAGGAGATCCCAGTTCTTTGCCACACGAGCCTCCCTGGAGTCACTCATGACATGGCTGCTGGCTTCCTCCAGGGCTGTGATACAAGGGAGAAAGAGTGACGAATCCGGAACTGTGGCGTCTTTTACAATCTGATTTTGCAAAAGATGTACTATCACTTCTGCTGTATTTTGTTTGTCGATGTGGGAATGAACTACATCCAGGAACCATCCTGGAGGTTGGCCATCCCACTTTCTGCAATTTTAATTGTTTTGGCTGAGAATCAGGAAAAATCTTCAGTGACTTGACTTTGTTGGTCCTGTTTGCCTGCTTCTTTTATGATAACATTTAAAAATTGTATAATTTGATCATTCTCCCATTATCTTTGCATCAAGCTCATGTGTTGGGAAGGTACTTGATCATTACTGTTTTAGAGTTACCCAGGCCTTACATACTTGCAATCTTTATAGAAAGAGAAGAACAGAGTTCTGTATCCTGTATCTTATATTAACCTTAACCCTAACCCTTAAGCCTGTAATATTCTTTTAACCAATAATGGTTAAAAAAATCCAGTAGTAGTTGACAAAACCCTGATCCATTTCTGTATCTTAAAGTATTTTTCCTACTATTTCTTGACTGTGGTAATTTTTGTTTTATCTCCAATTGTCTAAGAGTTGAGGCTGGGAAAGAAGAGTCCATATTCTTCCCCAGTGCAAAACACTATGCTATTTATCCCAGATGCATTTGGTTTTACACATAAGTTCTCAGTGAATGAATACTGGAGTTGACTTTCTCTGGATTAGAGCTTCATCTTCCCAGGATATCCAGGGCTCAAAAGGCCATCTGTGTCACCCTGTTGGATGCTGTAGTTTCCCTCTTCCCACCTACTCCAGTCCACGTTTGCAAACCTCAGGTCTTTCCCTACTCAGGGCGAGCTCCTTTCACACCCCAAGGTGACTATTATCACTCTAAGGCTAAACAACTTTGTCTACAGGTTCTATTGTCAGCTTCTTAAAATACTTCCTGCTCTCTCATTCAACGATGCCTCCAGAAACTTTTAGCTTATTATTTCTCAAAATAAAACAGAATCTTTGGTGGTGTGGAAGCACTTGTTAAAAATGCTGATTTCTGAACCCTCTCCAAATATTCCGAATCAGAATCTCAATCTCTGGAATTTGGGTACAGAATATAAATGTGTTTTTTAATTAAAATAACAAATTTATTAAAATATAATTGACATATCATAAAGTTCACCCTTTTTAAAGTCTACGAGATAATGGTTTTCAGTATAATAACAAAGTTGTGCAACCATCACCAGTAAGTAATCTCAGAATGTTTTTATCACCCTTAAAAGAAACTTACCCCCTTCCTCACAGCTCCTGTTTTTATGAATTTGTCTATTCTGAATACTTCATGTATATGGAACAATACAATATGTGGCCTTTTACGACTGGCTTCTTTCATTTAGCACAATGTTGAAGATTCATCCCTGTGGTAGCATAAATCAGTTCCTCTTTATTGCTCAGTAATGATCCATTGTATGGATACAGCATACTCTGTTTATCTCATCAGCTGATGAACATTTGGTTTGCTTCCACTTTTGGCTGTTGTGAATAGTGCTGCTATGAACCTTCAGTACAGGTTTTGTGTAGATATATGTTTTCATTTCTCTTGAGTATTGTTATGGGCTGATTTGTGACTCCCCTGCTACCCAAATTCATGTGGTGAAGTCTTAACCCCCTGTCCAGTGCTTCAGAATGGGACTGTATCTGTAGACTAGTCCTTTAAAAAGGTGATTACATTAAGACGAGCCATCAGGGTGGCCCTAATTCAGTCTGACTAGTGTCATTATAAAAAGAGTAGATTAGAACACCCAGAAAGACACCAGGGGCATGCAAGCACAGAGGGAAAACCATGTGAAGAGGAGCAGGAGGTGGCCAAGGAGCAATATCTCAGGAGAAACCAGCCCTGCCAGAGCTGTGAGAAAATAACTTTCTGTTCTTAAGCCACCTAGTCTGTGGTATTTTGTTGTGGCAGCCTTTGCAGAATAATATAGGCATGTAGCTAGGAATGGGATTACTTGGTCATATGGTAACTCTGTATTTGACATTTTGAGAAACTATCGCATTTTCCAAAGGGGTTGCACTTTTTACAATCCAATTCTCTACATCCTTGTCAACATGTGATATTGTCTGGTTTTTTTAATCTTAGTTATCCTAGTGGATATGAAGTGGTACTTCACTGTATTATTTTTTACTTGCATTTCCGTAATGAGTCAGGCATGATACTGAACATTTTTCACGCACACCTACATTTTAAAAACAGGATTTGTGAGTACTTTTTATTTACACTGAAGTTTGAGACACTGTAGATGTATTGTAACTCCAAGTTGTTACCCAGCTTAAACCCTTGGCCTGGGATCTTCATTACACATGTTAAATTAGCCTTGAAATGCTGAGAGGAGAAATCAAGTTCTGGTTTCTCTCCATGAGCTGTTTGGTCACAAGGTTTCCACTGTTCAGAGCAGCTATCCTAAACCCTGAGGATGCAATATGGCTAGTTGTTGGACATTTTGAGGCATGATTTCTAAGGAGATGACAAATTTTGGTAATTCCTACATATTTATATGATCTCTGTTACTGTTATTTCTTATGTCTGCTATTTGAGATGAGGGTAGGTGGTAAGTTAAGGGAAGGATATTAAATATTTGCATTTCAGAACTCGGCTCAACATGGTAATGTTCCATAAAAGCATGGAAGTGAACTAGTTTGGCAGCTTTCAGCAAAATGTGATCTCTTTGTTATGACACATTTGAGTGAATTCTTAGTTTCTCTGTAAGGTAGTCCTTGCTCTTGTCTGAAAATAATTTAATTCTTACTTCTATTTTGTAGTAATAAAAATAAAGTAGGACATAAAAACCTGACACATGTTGCAGTGGTTAGATTTCCATTTTCCAGCCTTCTTTTCCATTTGTGAGGAGTTCTCTATTCTTGCCCTTAAGAAGCTGCAAGGCCAAGTTCTGCCTTTTCCTATCCTTGGGCTTTCAGGATGCACTACTTGGCAAGACGCTACTCCTACCCCACCTTCCTAGCAGCTAGCACAAGATTTTGGGGGCATGTTAGCTTTGTGGAGCTTAGTGGACATCAAAGGGGAGGGATATCTCACAGGCAGTTGGACACATAAACAGCACATATATTTTACAAAGTTAGATAATAAAAAATTATCTCTTAATGTTTCTGTTTCAGCAGCAAAATATTTATCAGCGTTAACTCAAAAAGTATGAAATAATGTAGAAGTAACCTTATTGATTAATTTGTGCCTACTGATCCAGTAATGTCTAAGGAAAGTCATCATATCAATCCAAATTATAAAATTGTCACAATGGTTTAGTTATATAGACATATCTGTTAACATTTCATTGGTCACCATTGATGATCTCTTTTTATTAGATGTATACTTACCAGTGATTAAGTGCCATGCTGTGCTGGCAGCAAAATAGGGTGGCTCAGAAATTGTTTCTCCCTAGTGATCTTATAATCTTGCCTTATATACATGAATTTTATTCTTTATTTCTTTAGCATGGACTGTATAACATTTTGCATTATTATTACTCATAAATTCTTCCCAGATGAGATTAGTTTTATAGATGTAGGATCAATAGCACTTCAACACATTTGCAACTGTATACTGCCCAGTTTTGCCCATTAATGGCTTCAAAAGAACCAGTGCATTTTGCTAGAAGCAAAGATAATGAGCCATTGATTATCCCTGCACAGCACAATTTACAGCCTATTTTATTTTTAATGCAACGTTAAATTAATTTGTAAAAGATCAGAAGCATTGCTTTATTTCCAAGCTGTGATTAAACAGTTATTGAACTTTTCATAGAGAACATTAATCAATTCTCATCTCTTCTGATCTCCCAAAGTACTTTGGAAATAATGATGAATAGCTTGTGATCACCTGCACTTCTTGGGAGGCAGTGAACCTGGAGGAAAAAACATCCTTTTTGGGCTCAGCTCTAGGAGATAAGATATATTAGAAAGGGTCCTTGTCCATGATATTTCTTCTTAAGGTCAGATTGGGCATATATTCTAGATCAATGAGTGCAGATTGAAATTTTCCTAGAGTTTTGTGTAAAATAGCCTCAAAGACTACAAAAAATGCATAGAATATGAGGTATGTGTGATTTATACGTTTTTGCTATGGATGGGTAGGTAATTTAACATTGCTAAACTAGCCCTATACTCTTAAGTGACTTTTTGAATAAACCTTTAAAAAACTTTTGAAACACTAACACATTCATAGAGTATTGCCCCTCTTTATCTCTTCTTAGTAGTCTTCTATTTTTCACCAAGGCTGGCTAAATTAGGTATAAATCGTACATAAGGACTAACATCATTGTAACAATGTGTCCAGGCTAATCTTCAGATTCATAGTTTTAGAAGAAAAGGACTGATTATGTTTTCAATCAAGTAATTCATAGTAAAGAATTCAGGAGAAATCAGAGAGAAATAAGGTGAACAGAGTGGATGAAGGTGCTATATAGGTTCAGATGTCATAATATTTGATGAGATGGTCATGGAACCCTGCTAGAGAAGACAAGACTGTTCTGTCTGGAAACTAGCAGGTGCAGAGCTTACTTAATACAGTGAGAGGGATGGATCTGGAGTGATTGAGAACTGCAAGCAGACTTCCCTATTAAGTGAAGGGCAAGTTCTGGAATGGCTGGGGTAAGAAACTATCTAGTAGCAATTCTAAGTTACAACCAGAACTTAACATCTAAAGGATATAATGAATTAGGCAAACAGTTGCATTAGGGGCTCTGAAAAGAGCAATGGGGGTCCAAACAATTGGGCAAAGCACAGAAATTGAGATTCCAGGAAGAAGTCACTCTCAGAAGTCCAGAAGGGCAGTCAAGGAATTATAATAATCTTAGGATTCTAATCCATTTCCACTAGAAGTAAGTAGCAGTTTAAAGTTACAATGAGGACTTCTGGTCAAGATGGAGGCATAGGTAAACATGGCTCACCTCCTTGCACAACCACAGCAAAATTACAGCTAATTGATAGAACAACCAACACTCAGAACTGTCAGAAATTGAGTTGAATGGAAGTCCAACAACTGTGGAATTAAAGAAACCACATCCATCCAGACTGGTAGGAGAGGCAGAGATGTGGAGATGCAGAACAGACTGGCTCCACAGCCACATGTGATGGATACAAATTTAGGAGGCATGTCTTGAGAGTGAGAAGTCCCAGCTCCACACCAGGCCCCCAAGCCCAGGGCTCCAGTGCCAGAAAGATAAGTCCCCACAACTTCTGGCTGCAAAAAGCAGCAGGTATTGAGTCGGTGGAAGAAACTTGAGTCCCAAGAAGTTCCTCTTAAAGAACCCATACATAGACTTACTCATTCCCTCTGAGTTCCAGCATCAGGGTAGCAGCTTGAAAGCAGCAGCAGCATACAGAGAAGAACTGAAGTATCTGACATCAAGGTAAGAACTGGGGGACAGCTTTCTCCCAGACAGAAAGGCAGGTGGAGACCATTGTCCCTTTCCTGAACCCTCCCCCAACACAGTCATAAGGCTGGCAGGCAGGTACCATATCTGAGACTCCATCAACCTGGATAACACTGTTTGCCCCATCTTGGAGATCCCCTGAGGCTCCATCCCACCCAACTTATGGGTCCACACAAGCTGTTGACAGTGACTTTTCCATGTGAGGGTCTGGTCTTGGCTCATGCTTCATAACTTCCTAAATTCTCTCAAACAAGCAACAGCTGACCTCAGTGAGACCTCAGCCTCCATACTCTTACTAAGTGTCTCTAGGCCTAGAATTAGCAGCAATCAGCCTAGGTTCACAGCTGGACTTCCCCTGGGAACTTCCAAGCCCAGCACAAATAGCAGCCATCTGCAGATTGCTGTGTAGGTCACACAGAGTAGCCCTGGGCAGAGCACAGGTGGGGGCCGAACTAGGTTTGCACCACTCAGGAAAACCCAGAGCCTGCACACCCAGTGTACAGCTACAAACCATGACAAGCACCACCACCCTGCCCCTTCACAGCTAATCCTCCATGGAGGGCATAGGTTGGTAGTAAATGGTCACAGCCAGTCCTTGCATCTGACTGGCTTGTGTAAATTCCTCCCACTGACCTGCTGACAGAAATCAAGGCTCAACCACAAGAGGAGGATATATCCAGCCCTTGATATACCAAGGGTACACCTCAAGTACCCAGCTTAGGTGATAGGGGAGGCTGTACCACTGGACTCTATAGGACACCTACTACATGAGGCCACACTACCAGGATACAGAGTCAAAGCAGCTCTACCTAATACATAGAAACAAACACAGGGAGGCTGTCAAAATGAGGACACAAAGAAACATGCCCCAAATGAAAGAACAGATCAAAGCTCCAGAAAAAAGAACTAAACAGAGTGAAGATAAGCCATCTATCAGATGCAGAATTCAAAACACTGGTTATAAGCATGCTCAAGGAACTTAATGAGGACCTCAACAGCATAAAAAAGTTAGAAACAAAGGATAGGCTAATTGTAATAAAGAACAATTTATAAGGAAACAATAGTAGTGTGATGAAGCCAAGAATCAAATCAATAATTTGGAATAAAAGAAAAGCAGTCAGAAAACAAGAAGAAAAAGAATTCAGAAAAACGAGGGTAGTGCAAGGAGCCTTGGGACAACTTCAGGTGTTCCAATATTTGCATCATAGGGGTGCTAAAAGGAAGAAGAGAAAGAGTAAGAAATTGGAAACCTATCTGAGGGAGATCCAAAATGACAAAGGAGTAGTAGAAGCTACACTAACCTCCTCCCAGGACCAATCTGGAATTATAACTAAATTGTAGAGAAATCATCTTGAATAACTAACTGAACAGCAGCTGTAGAGAAGACTTACAATCACAGAGAAACAGAAGAAAATGCTTCAGCACAATGTGACCAGTACAGAGTGCAGAGGAGATGAGAGAGGGCTGGCTGGACCCCTACAGGCAGAAGCTGAAGTGCCAGAGGGATATTTCAGAAGCCAGGTGTGTCCCTCTGAGAAAGGTGGGGTCTAAAGATCAGCTCCTCAGCCTAAGCACCAGAGCTGAAAAGGAACCCAGATAACATCTAGCTGTGAAAAGCAACAGATATTCTGTTGGCCAAAGAGAGATGGCTGGAGACATAGAGAGCCTTTTAAAGGGGCAAAATGCAAAATTTTGTTCACAGCCACTTACCCTGGGTGCTGACAAAAGGAGGGCAGAGTGGACTAGAGATGGTTGAGGAGAGTCTGGGGTTGGTGGCTCTGTGGAGAGAACTGAGGGAATAGCCACCAGGATCCCTGTGCTGAGTCATCCCCCATACTGTAGGAGCCATCTCTCTCAGGCACAGCACTTCTCTCTGAATGGCATCAGCCTGAGTGGAAGCAAACACCCTGCTCACAGGTATTACTCTGCCCCACCCTGTGGTGTTGAAGCCTGACTGGGGATTACAGATTAATTACATTAACAAACTGATTGGTTTAACAGCTGATCAGTTTAACATCTAAGGTAGAAAATTCAAAGAAGCAGCCCAAATGGGAAGACAAAGAAAAATAAATGAAATAGCAAGATAATTTTCCAGAAGAACTAGATGAAATGGAGGTAGGCAATTTATCAGATAGAGAGTTTAGAGTAATGATTATAAGGGTACTCAACAGCCTGAAAAAAAGACATGGAAATGTATTTGAAAAACAAAGAAAGAAAATTTCCCTAATTTGGCAAATAAAATAGATATACAAGTCCAGGGAGCACAGAGAATCTCAAATAAGATGGATGCAAACAGGCCTACTCCAAGACACATCATAATTAAAATACATATCTATCAACTTTAATCTAAAAAACAAACTAAGCAAACAAGCATGGAGACAGAATCATGGATATGGAGAGGGTTTTGATGCTTGCCAGATAGGAGGGAGTAATGGGGGAATAGATGAAGAGGTGAGGGGATTAAGAAATACCAATAGTGGTTACAGAATAGCTATGGAGATGTAAAGTATGGTATAGGAAATGGAGTAGCTGAAGAACTTATATGCATGTCCCATGGCATGAACAAAGGTGTGAGGATTGTCTGAGGGAGTAGGGGGTGGTAAGGTGAAAAGGGGAAAAAATTTGGACAACTATAATAGTGTAATCAATAAAATATAATTAAAAAATAAAGTTAGAATGAACTTGGTGGTAACATTCACACAATCAGGTATTCCCCACTTGTACTTCTGAAGTGTTGATTTATTGAGTTAGATAACAGGGATATAGAGGGAACTTCAGGGATTTAAAGTCAGTTATGGACAGCGAAATGCCTTCGTCTGGTATTAATGCAAGCACTGATGAGAGTTTCTTAAGGCTGGCCCTGTAAGGAGGTGGAGTGGCAGTCATTTAAAGGTGCGATTGAAGACTGATGGAAAGCTAAGCTACTCAGAAATGACGCCTTGATTGGCCTGCTGTTTCACTTGGTTTTTCAAATCTGTTTTCTTTTCTTTTCTTCCCTAAAGGGTTATTTACTGCATAGCTGATTGCCTCTAAAATATAGGTATTTTGTTTAGATAAAAGGTTGTTATATAATAGTTTGATGAGACCCAGGCACAGAAAAAACAGGACACAGTCCAGATCTGCTTGGTGTAGAGGAGGAAGAAGAGAAAGACAAGAATCAAGGCCTTAGATTGGTGTCTTCAGATTGCAGGCCTAGGTTAAGGGCTATGACACTGGGTTGTGAAGTCTGCTGATGTTTTGGAGGAATGGGAAAGGTTCATTCATGAAGGAAAGAAAAGTCAGGACTCATGTGTGTGGTGCTATGGTACATACAAATACAAAAATGATGAAATTAGACTGAAATGTATAAATGACAGGACATAATGAACAGTGAGATGCACTAAAGGGGAGAATAAGGACTGTTTGGGAGGGGACATTGTGAGTCATATATCTAATTTACAGAGTTCTAAAAAGGAAAGGCATAATTACACAGAAAAAGAGAGACAAGAGACACTTAAAGGGATTTATACGTTGAAAGGATATAATGTACTCATTAAAGCGTTATAATGAATGACCTAAGGAGAAACTGATAGAAGATTGAGAAGGTATTTAGTAGCTATGGATTCAGGATACAGGGTTATAAACTTAATAAAACATTTGTAACAGTAAAGGTCTTGTATGAAAACACTGAGCTTGTTCAGCATTGCACCCACGTCATTGCCATCATTCTTTCTGTACCAGGTAAGTGTACACTTTTTGAATAAAACTAATTATGGAAGAATATATACTTGTATGTATATAAACAGATCAGGGGTGATTGGCAACTTCAGGAAGTGATTCATTTCAGCTTTAATCATGCATTCTTAGGAGACTCATCTCTTGGAACTGGCAGCAGCATAGAGAAAACTTGATTTAAGCTCTTTCCAAGGCACAAAACTCATCTCAAGCAAATTAATTACATATCGTTTTGGTTTTATTTTATAACACCTCATTGTATATAGTAAGAAATTACTTTTTAAATTTATAGATGGGAACCTAAAGTAAGAATGCCCAAAGTCATTTAGCACCATATGCCCTAATATCTAGCCCAGGTCTCTTCCTACCAAGCTCTCTAATCACTAACCTTCCACTAATATCAGATCTCTCTTCTCTCAGAGATATTCCACTGTGTGAGATTACTGAGACAAATGCAAGCTTTGGATTCACACAGATTATTTGGAAATAATTAAATGTGAATCCATTTAATTGTTTGTAAAATAGAGTCAATGTCTAATTCATTGTTTTTTCTTATAAGATCTGAGATAATGAATGGAAGCTGCCCAGGACAGTCCTTGGCATATAATAGGTGCTCAGTAAGTGTTAGATGCCTGCCTGTTAGATGCCTCAGTTGTCTACTTTACCTATGAATATATCACAGGGCTATCTTAAGGACAAGGTGATTTCCTTTTTCAAGGTATATTTTATAGATTATACTATTACAGTTGTCCCAGTTTTCCCTTTTGCACTCCTCTGCCCAGTACCCCAATTGCCTCCAGCAATCCCCCCATTAGTTCATGTGCATGGGTTGTACATACAAGTTCTTTGGCTTCTCCTTTTCCCATACTATGTTTATTTTGTAGCTAACAATTATGCTTCTTATTCCCCGTACCTTTTCCCACATTCTCCCCCTTCCTGATGGTAACCCTCCAAATGATCTTTATATTCATGACTCTGTTCCTGTTCTGGTTGTTTGCTTAATTTGTTCTTGTTTTTTAGATTTGGTTATTGATAGTTGTGAGTTTTTTGTAATTTTATTTATCGAATTTTTAAAAATATTTATTTTTAGAGAAAGAGAGGGAAGGAGAAAGAGGGAAAGAAACATCAATGTGTAGTTTCCTCTTGAGAGCCCCCTACTGGGGACCTGGCCTGCAACTTGGGCATGTGGCCTAATTGAAAATTGAACTGGTGACTCTTTGGTTTGCAGCCCACATTCAATTGACTGAGCTACACCAGCCAGGGCTGTTGTCATTTTAATGTTTATGGTTTTGATCTTTTTCTTAAATAAGTCCCTTTAATGTTTCATATAATAAGGGTTTGATGATGATGAACTCCGTTGGCTTTACCTTGACTGGGAAGCACTTTATCTGCCCTTCCATTCTAAATGATAGCTTTGCTGGACAGAGTAATCTAGGTTGTAGGTTGCTTTTCATTACTTCAGATAGGTTGCTTTTCATTACTTTGAATACTTCTTTCCAGCCTCTTCTTGCTGTAAGGTTTCTTTTGAGAAATCAGCTGACAGTCTTATGGGAACTCCTTTGTAGGTAACTCTCTGCTTTTCTCTTGCTGCTTTTAAGACTCTCTCTTCATCTTTAACCTTTGGCATTTTAATTATGATGTGTCTCGGAGTGGTTATCTTTGGGTCTAACTTGTTTGGGACTCTCTGTGCTTCCTGGACTTGTATGTCTATTTCCTTCACCAAATTAAGGAAGTTTTGTTTTATTTTTTTTTCAAATAAGTTTTCTGCTCTTCCTCTTCTTCTGGCCTCCCTATGATTCAGATGTTGGCACTTTCAGCCCCAGAGTCTTCTTATTCTCCCCTTGTTTTTCTGAATTCTTGGTTCTTCATTCTGTTCTGGTTGACTGTTTATTTCTTCCTTATGTTCAAATTGTTGATTTGAACCCTGGATTCCTTCTTTTCACTCTTGGTTCCCTGTGGATTTTTCTTTATTTCACCTAGTGTAGCCTTCATTTAATCCCTTATCCTTTTGCCATACCCAGTGAGTTCTCCGAACATCCTTGTTACCAGTGATTTGAACCTCAGTATATGAGTTTGGCTATCTCTGTTTCATTTAGTTCTTTGTTTTTAAAATATTTTTATTGTTGTTCAAGTACAGTTTTCTGCCTTGCCCCCCAACTCCTCCCCACCACCCCAGCCCTCCCTTCCTCCCTCCCCCATTTCCACCCCCCTTGTTAGTGTCCATATGTGCTTTATAATTGTTCCTGTAAACCCTTCACCCTTTCCCCCCATTATACCCTCCCCTCTCCCTTCTGATCCCTGTCAGCCTGTTCTTAATTTCAATGTCTTTGGCTATACTTTGTTTGCTTGTTTGTTTTGTTGATTAGGTTTCTGTTAATGGTGAGATCATATGATATTTGTTTTTCATTGTCTGGCTTATTTCATTTAGCATAATGCTCTCCAGAATATATTTTATTTTATTTTTTAAAGATTTTATTTATTTATCTTTAGAGGGGAAGTGTTAGGGAGAGAAATATCAATGTATGGTTGCCTCTTGTGTGTCCCCTGCTGGGAACTGGCCTGCAATCCAGGCATGTGCCCTGACTGGGAATTGAACCATGATCCTTTGCTTTGCAGACCCACGCTCTATCCACTGAGCTACACCAGCCAGGGCCAGAATATATTTTATTGATGATGCTATAACAGTTGTACCAATTTTTTTCTTCCCTTTCCCCCCTCCTCCCTGCACTGACTCCCCCCTGCCCTCCAGCACTCCCCCACAATCACGCACTTAGTTCATGTTCATGGGTTGTATGTATATGTTCTTTGGCTTTTCCATTTCCTATACTATTCTTATCCTCCCCCTTTTTATTTTGTGCCTACTTTTATGTTTCTTATTCCCTATACCTTTTCTTCCCATTCTCTTCCATCCCCTCCCCACTGATAATCCCCCATGTGATCTCCATTTCTGTGATTCTGTTCTTGTGCTAGTTGTTTTCTTAGTTTTTGTTTTTTAGGTTCAGTTGTTGATAGTTGTGGGTTTGTTGTCATTTTACTCTTCATAGTTTTACTTTAAGATCTTCTATTTCTTAAAGTCTCTTTAACATTTCATATAATAAGGGCTTGATGATGATGAACTCCTTTTTTAACTTGACCTTATCTGGAAAGTACTCTATCTGCCCTCACATTCTAAATGATAGTTTTGCTGGATAGAGCAATCTTGGATGTAGGTCGTTGACTTTTACGATTTTGAATACTTCTTTCTAGCTCCTTCTTGCCTGTAATGTTTCTTTTGAGAAATCAATTGGTAGCCTTAGGGGAACTCCTTTGTAGGTAACTCTCTCCTTTCCTGTTGCTGCTTTTAAGATTCTCTCCTTCCCTTTAATCTTGGGTAATGTAATTATGATGTCTCTTAGTGTGTTCCTCCTCAGGTCTAATTTCTTTGGGACTCTCTGAGCTTCCTGGACTTCATGGAAGTTTATTTTCTTTGCCAGATTGGAGAAGTTTTCCTTCATTATTTGTTCAAACAAGTTTTCAATATCTTATTCTTCCTCTTCTCCTTCTGGCACCCCCATGATTCAGAATTAGGAATGCTTAAAGTTGTCCCAGAAATTCCTCAGCCTCTCCTAATTTTTTTGCATTCTTGTTTCTTCATTCTGTTCCAGTTGGATGTTTATTTCTTGCTTTTGTTCCAAATCATTGTTCCAAATCATTGATCCCTGTTTCTTTCCCTTCACTGTTGGTTCCTTATATATTTTGCTTTATTTCACTTTGTGTAGCCTTCATTTCTTCCTTCATTGTGTGACTGAGCTCAATTAATTCTGTGAGCATTCTGATTACCAGTGTTTTGAACTCTGCATCAGATGGGTTGTGTGTCTCCTCATCACTTAACTCTTTTTCTGGAGCTTTGATCTGTTCTTTCATTTGGGCCAGATTTCTTTGTCTTGGTACACCTGTCTGGATGACTGTTTCTTTAATTCCTCAGTTGTTGGACATCCATGCAAATGATTTTCTGGCAGTTCTGGTTGTTCTTTGTTCTTAAATTGATTGTTATCCTTCTTTTGGTTGTGTGAGGAAGTGCAGTGTTTCTGTCTATGCTTCCATCTTGGCTGGAACTCTCATTTAGTTCTTTTTCTGTGGTTTTGTCCTGTTCTTTCATTTGCATCATATTTCTTTATTTCCTCAATTTTGCAACCTCCCTGTGTTTGTTTTTGTGTATTAGGTAAAGCTGCTTTAACTCCCTGTCTTGGCACACCTGTTAACTTGTATGGGGCAGGGCCTTAGGTATTCGTCAGGGTGGGGCAACCTGCTTCATCACTTTGTGGCACTGTATGTGGAGGAGGGGTCAGAGTGCTTATGATGCCACTGCCTGGCTTCTGGAGGCTTGCCCAGTACTCGCCCTATTTCTGGTCACTTCACCCACTTCCAATATGTGACTGGTGCCCTTCTAGCTGTTGCACTGGTGGTGGTTCCCCAAGTAGGTGGGTTTGTGTATGTTCTAGGACCATGCAAACCTTTTAAATGAACTCTCCTGAGAGACTGACAGTTTTTCCTGCCACCCCAACCCCTGCTGGTTTTTACAGCCAGAAATTATGGGACTTTATTTTCGAAGTCTTGGAATGCTGCTTCCATGGTCTGGCCTGGGGCTAGGATTGCTCACTCCCCAGGTATGCCTCCCAGTTTTTATCCACCACATGTAAATTTGGTACTTCCCATTCCACCAGCTACTACTGCCTCACTGCCACACCTTCCACTGCCATACCACATCCTGTCTAACCCCAGCTCCTTGTCTCCACCCCTCCTACCCATGTGGATGAATATGGCTTCTTTAAATTTTTGGTTGTCAGACTTCCATACAGTTCAATTTGTGGGCAGTTCTGGTTTTTTTTTGTTTTGAGATTAGCTGTGATCTTTCCTATGGTTGTGTAATGAGGCAAAGCATGTCTACCTATACTTCCATCTTGACCGGAAGTCCAGGACAGGCTGATTTCTGTAACTACATGTCCTTTCTAAAGATACAGTTCATTTCTATTTTAATACATGCCAATCACCTAATCATTTTTGTAGGCTATAAAGGATTCATAAAATTCTTAATTTTGACATATTTCTAGCTATCATTTTGAGTCAGAGATTATTGTTTGAACTACTACAGAGCTTTGCATAGGAATCTGATTTATTTGTCTTATACCTTAACTGAAATAAACTTGGTATTAGACTTCTGCTTAAGTTAGCTGAATTAATTCTGCTTTAATTCAACTTCATCTCTGCAGTGAAAAATGACAGGCATTATTGAGTTCTGTTACACATCTAATAAGGAATGCACACTTCTCATCCTTGCGGGAACAATTTAATACCCTGCAGAGCCTGTCAAAATTCAATTCAAGGTTGAATGACTAATGCATAAAAGTCAATTTTATATCCCATCAGAGATAAAGTCAGTTATTTCTTTTTATCAAGTAGATGGGGATGCTATTTGGATCTCTAGTTGCAAGGGTTTGCAGCTTCAGATTCTGCATAGTTAGAGGAGATGTGAGTGTGTGAGTGAGTGGAAAACTCAGGCATTTCAGGAGTGGAGTCTGCTTAGAGAAATGAATCAACAGAGAGAGGGTTTGAGTCAGTCATTTTGTCTTTTGTGCAGGTACAGTTTCCATAGCATGTGAATGAAGGTGCAAACTCAGCACAAAGCCAAAAGTGGGAGGAAAATGGAAGTTTTTGAAGGCCCTTAAACTTCCATGGATGCAGCTCTAATCCCAATTTATATGTGTGCATGTCTGTGGGTATATGCATGTGGATGTGTGCACACAAGTGCATGTGCAAATGCACAAGGATGGGCACTGGCCCTGGCACTGTAGGCAACATCTATTCAACAACTATTAGGGAGCACCTTCCAATCATTGTTCTGAACGCTGAGGGAATAGGAATGAAGAAAACACAAAAATCTCTGCCCTGTGGGACCTTATATTTAGTGGGGAGAAAAAGATAGTAAATGATAAAAATAATAAGTCCTTTATATTGCATGTCAGATGCATTATAAAGAAAAAGGAATATGTGGCAGAAGCAAAAGGAATATTGTAGAAGGTACAATTATATTCAATAGAATGAGCAAGAAAAGCTGAACCCATGCTGAAATTAATTATTTGGGGGAAGAGTATTTTAAGCAAAAGGAACAGCAATTACAGAAGCCCTGAGGCTGGACATGCTGGGGAAAAACCATGAGCAGGGTGGTTGGAACAGATTTAGTGATGGGGAGTAATAGAGGATGAGATCAGAGAAATAAGAGGGGTCTAGATCCTTTAACACTGTGGAGGTGATTGGAAGGACTTTGTCTGGTTCTCTGAGTGAGATGAGAGCTATTGGGTTGAGCAGGAGTGTCATGATCTGACTTTATTTTATTGTTCTGGCTGCTGCATTTAGAATAGTCTGTGTTGAAACAAGGGGAAAGCAAGGAGACCAGTGCAGAGACTATGAGAATAACAAAATGGCATATGTTGGTAATGTCAATGTTGAGATGTGGCCCTAGGAGTGAGAGGCAAAAGTAGCCAGAGGACAAGATAAATGAAGGAGGTGAGGCCAGGTTATCAGGGAGATCTCCTGCATTTCTAAGGCTAATTGTTGCCTATTTAGGACACTGGCTGGGTAAGACCTGAGGCTATCCTCCTACTAAAATCTGATGCCTACTGTCCTTGTGCCTATGGAAGCCGTCAAGAGCACTCACTAAAAAGGACTTGAGCAAGCTGACTGGCTGTTTTCCTTTGTTGAATTGTGCCTGTAGTCCTTCTCATTAGCTGTTTAACCATAATGCCTAACCTGAGGACTGATACAGTGTCTATACATTTGTTAAGTACTGCCCTCTCCCACCAATACTCTCCATCTCTTGTCTTCAACATCCCACTCATTACAACATTTCTAATTCTCTTTGTGTTGTGTTCTTGTTTTCTTTTGGTGGGAAACTCTTTGTTTCCATAGAGAAAGTGAGCCTAAATAAGTGCATTTTTATATCATCTATTCAGACAATTAGGTGTCTTTTAAAATTTTTGTATTATACAGAATGTTCTCATATGATAAATATAAGTCATCATTTCTTTCATCAGTCAGTAAACCAAGGCATTTCATTCATTTTTCCTGTATGTACAACACTGTGTAGAACTCAAGGAAGAGTTACAAAGGGAGTAGAAGATATGATTTTTTTCTTCGTGAAACTTACAGAATGTTCTGGCATATGTAGAGAACTCAATAGAACAATAACTTTTAAAGCAGCCCACCAAGCAATAATCTAGCCCACTTTGTTATAGAATTGTTTACAGAACTATCCAGGCTTGATGGTAGAAGGCTTAGAAAAATGGGCATTGATTGAGCTATGTTTTGTTAATAGATGAGATTCCAAAGCCATTTTGGAGGTGAGAAGGGAGAGACAATTCCAGAGGGAGGGAATGAAATGTGGTCCCTGTAGGAGACAGCAAAGTTAGAGTGCCTGGAATGAAAGATGAAAGGAAGACGAGGTTTAGAAATTAAACTGGGGAGTTTTCACTGAGATATTGTTTGGGGATTTGATATGTGGAGCAAAGGACTCTGGGTCAATAGTGTGATGTAATGAAAAATGGTGTTGTAGTTCTGGACACAGTGTTCGAGGAACAAGAAAAGTGTGAAATGCCGTGTGACACTGAGGATAAACATTGGAAGGCTTGTTTTGGAACTGGACATGGCAGGGCCGAGTGTGGCAGCCTTAATGGGGAGGTCAAGGAGGTTTGCAGCATGTGGTGCATGAAGAAAACTGAGACTAGAAGACAAGGTCAAAGGACAGACTAAGACCAAAAACCTTGCCCTCACCATTGACTCATTTTTTTACATCCTCACGTCCAGTCGTTTACAAGTCATGTAAAATTTATGCTCACAATTATGTAGAAACTAACCACTTCCTATCACTTCTACAAGTCAATTCAAACCATACTCTCTTGTCTGGTTTACATCAAAAACTTTCTGCTTGCCTCTGTTTTCTTTCCTCCCTGCTCTACATTCCTTCTACTCACAGCCCAGCACAGATAAACCTGGGCACCGTTTACCTTTGGGCCAGATAATTCTTTGTTGTGGGGGTTTGTAGGATGCTTAGCAGCATCCCTTGTCCTTACTCACTAGATGCTAGTAGCACACCATCCTATCCTAAGTTATGCAATTGAAAATGTCCCTAGACATTGCCAATGTCCCCAGACATTCCCAACTGGTGGCAGTGAAAAAATAAACCCTGTTGATAATCCCTGAGCTACAGCGATCTTTAAAAATGTAAGTCATATAAGTTGCTTCATGGCTCAAACCTTTTAATATTTATTCATCTTGCCTTGAGAAAAAGTGCAAATTCCTGCAATGGCCTACATGGTCTTACCTAGTGTGTGCTCACCTTTCTAGCCAGGTATCTTTTTTTTTACCTTATTTTTCTGCTTACTCACTTCCTTGCTCTTCCCCAAATATTCCAGGTATGCTCTCCTGCATAGCAAGGTTCGCTCCCCCTTGCTATTTGCTTCATCTGGAACATAGTTCTTCTCACATGTCTTCAGGCTTGCTCCATCACCTCCTCCAGATCTTCACTTGAAGGCCAACTTCTCAGAGAGGAATTACTAGATTGTCTATTTTAAATTTCACCTTTTCTCTGCTTTATGTTCTCCACACACTTATTACCATCAAACATGCTCTAAATGAACTATTTTTAATTTTTTTATTTTATCCATATTTATACTAGAATATAAGCTCCATGAGGCAAGGTTTTCATTGGTTTTAGTTAAGTCTAGTACCTGAACATTATATAAACATAGTGTGTGCTCGGAAAACACCTGCTGAATAAATGAATGGCTGGCTGGCTGGCTGGCTGGCTGGCTGGCTGGCAGGGGCAGGTCAAAGAAGGGAAGCAAGTTAAGCCATAGGCCTGATCTGTAATGGAATTGCCCCGAAGTTTCAGAATTTTGGGCCCTCTCTTACACTCCCCTGCTACTGCCCTGTGCTGTAGAACACACTTTTTCTGTTGTACAAATCAAGCAGTGCCATCCAGCAAACACCCATGCTGGGGCACTTGCCAAGCACAACAAATGCTGTTTAGAAACAAAAGAGCCTCTAATGGAGACATCAGCCAATTTGTTAAACAAACCATTAGTTTTGTGGCAGAAGCTGCATATTTGATGAATCTACTAATTTATAGATCATTATTGGACATTAGTTAATTGCCAGGCAACGCCACATCTTAAGAAACACTGGGGAAGCCTCTATTATTAAGGAGAGATTGGCTATGTCAGCCCTTAAAAATTACAGGGCTTATATTTCAGAATAAATGAGTGAGTGGCTCTTATATTTTCCTAGTGTTCTGTTACTACTTCCAAAATTATTTCTGAGTTTTCATTTTAAAATAAAAATTGTGCTACATGCTGAATATTTAAAAGAAATACTTAAAAAGAAAGATATAAAAATTAGAATTAGTCTTTCTACCCAAAGTAACCTTCTGGATGCATTTTTAGGCATTACCCAGAAATATTACATATATGAGATATAACTGGATTCCATAAGGTCTGTCCAGAAAGTATCCATCCATTTACTATGAAAAATAGAGACATTTGTTGAAGAAGATACAAGATACCAAAACTATTGTACATAGGACAATGATATGTCACTCCACTTTAAAGGAGGCCCCTTAGGACCTCACACAATTCTCCCAGCATTTCTTACACCGTTCAAATCACTGCAAAATCTTTTGTTGGAATCACCATCAGCTGCCCCTTATATTTTCCTGGATCTCATTGATGGTCTGAAATCTCTCCCTTTTCAAAGATGATTTTAGTTTTGGGAAAAGCTAGAAGTCGCAGGGCACCAAGTCTGGGCTGTAGTGGGGCTGAGTCACCTGGGTGGTTTGATGATGCATGAGC
Organism: Carollia perspicillata; assembly: GCA_004027735.1. Lineage (NCBI taxonomy): Eukaryota > Metazoa > Chordata > Mammalia > Chiroptera > Phyllostomidae > Carollia > Carollia perspicillata. The sequence goes on from PVKM010001885.1 coordinate 34,094, forward strand.
AGGTGTGTAGTTGTGATAAAGCTGCCAACCACCAGTTGCCCATAGCTGCGGCCTTCTGAATCATCCAAATAGTTACCATGGAGGAACATTTAAGCTTAACACAACATTTCATGCAGATTCATTGCTGTACCTGCTCAGTCATTCTGAATGTGACAACCACACAGCACACATGCTCACTCAACAGTCTACCACCCCCACTGACTAGTACAGTGAAGTCGTCATTGTTCAGGCTTGTGCATTCCAGTCCACTCTCCTTGGCTGCCCGATTACATTGATGTGACATGAACTGTTCTAACTATCTTAACAATGACTAGAAGTTTTCCAAACAGACCCAATAATACATACACACACACACATTTATATAGAGAAATATATATTATGTATAGTATACACATATAATTTTTGTTTTATATATATTCTCTCTTTAGGCTCACATATACACATATATGCTTTAAAATGTCACAGGATCTTACTGTTTCATATCAGATTTCACTTAATACCACATTTAGAGGATTTTTATAACAGAAACAATTATAGTCAATTCTTGTTTAATGGTTGCATGGTATTCTATTATATCTGCATACGTTTAATAATTAATTAATGAAACACTACTGATTATGTCTAAGTTTTATTTTTATAATGATTATACAGATAACAAGATGAATGTACCTATAAATATACCATGACATAATTTTGTGACATAAATTTGTGTCTCTAAGACATATTCCTGATAGAGAAATTTCTGGAATAACAAATATTTATGTTTAAAAATATGAAGTTTTCATATCTCTGCTCTAAACAGAAGAAATTGAAAGTGCCGAATTTCTTTACTTTTTCTAACCTTTTATACTTTTAAACTTTTTGATCTGTTCCAATCTGAAAATTAAGAAAATTATGTCTAATTTAAAAAATTTGTACTTATTTAATTCTGAATATAGTTGAACTTTTTTCTTCCATATATCAATTAGTCTTGTATTTGAATGTGTGTGTTTAAGAGGAGGTTAACCTGTCATTCAAAAGCTTTGCCTTTTGAAAGAGTGTGGTTGGCTTTTGCTGATAGTTCCATATTTTTATACAGGACTTATTTCAATCTGTTATCTTTATCCATTCCCATAGGACTCCATAATAAAAAGACAATAGCATATTTAACTATTCCTGTTACTATCCTACAGTTTGGTAGATGGTTGGCTTTCTCTTACATTTGGATATTGTGAAATAATGACAAGGAGTCAATTGATGTAGTATGCACCTGGGACAGCAAATTCAGTGGACAAAGTGGCAGAATATTAACTAGAATGGTAAACATTTAGCTAGGAAAATTATGGAGAAAACTGAAAAGTTTGAAGAGAGTTTGAAATGGTTAAAATAGGCAATGTACTAAAAACTCACTGAGAGTAAATAATCATATTTGTATAGTTCATTATGCTGAATGACATTTACATTTTCACTTTAGTTTGTGGCATTTAGAATAAAATAATAAATATTTTAAATATCCATTATTCACTTGATATTTTTTGGTTATTTTTATTTTACCAGTGTTGGTATTTTCTTTGTAAAGAGTTGTTAGCTCAAGTGTGACTTTTTAATATCCAGAAGACCATTTTTCCTCTGTTAGAATGGATATTTAATTTTATGAAGGCAACAGAAAAATAGAAATTATGTAGGAAAAAAAGAAATTTATATATTAAAATTTTGTTTAACTTTCTGGAGAAATGTTTTTGAAATAAGGAGTAATACAATCTTTAAATTGGATAAATTTAAGGTTTAGGATACTTTTTGAGGCCAAATATCTCTTGGAATTAAGTATGCTCTACACATGAGTTATGAAAGTCTCCTTTTTAAGCAGTGAATACCTTTAAGCATTCCCTGTATCATTTAAATAGATATGTGTTATTTCAATTTTCTCTCCATACTAAAAGTAACTGAAAGACTGTCAGGTTTTGTGACCAATTGTTTTAAAGTCACAATTGCCCCAGTTCTTGTTTGTGGTCTTAAAGTATTAATCTTTATAAGCTACAGTTCTTATACTGGAGCATCAAAGAAAGATAACTTACATTGAATTCTTATTGAATTTGTGGAGAAAATAAACACAGGAATGGTGCAATATAGTAGTCCCCACCCCCAGCCACAGGGGATACATTCCAAGACCCCCAGTGGATGCCATCAATAGAACTGAACCCTACATGTAGTATGCTTTTTCCTTACACATACATACCTTCTCTTTGGCATATCTAAATTGCTAGCATCACTGCTATTGTGCTTTGAGGCCTTTATTAGATAAAACAATGGTTACTTGAACACAAGTGCTGTGATACTGAGAGAGTCAGTTAATAACCTATCAGCTACCGAGTGACTACCGGGTGTGTAGGGTGTACAGTGTGAAATCACTGCACAGCCCTGGTGGAAGGAGTGAAATTTCATCACACTACCCAGAATGCCATGCGATTTAAAACTTACGAGTTGTTTATTTCTTGAGTTTTCTATTTAATATTTTTGGACCCCAGTTGACTACAGGTAACTGAAAGCATAGAAAGCAAAGCCGAAGATAGACCTTCTGTATGTAAAAGAAAAAATAAATTACTCGGGGAATCACTTGATATTATTAAAGAGAAAGGGTACTTTCATCAGGAGAAGGAAGAGCTGCATCTACTAAGAGGACTGAGATCATTAGAGAGCTAAATTGTCCTGCATAAAAAAGGCAGAGAGGGAGGAACGGGGTAGGGGAGAGGAGAACACCACTTCTGAAGATTCAGGAGGCAGAAAAAGGTGCATGGAAGTCCTGTGGGGAAACAATGAAAAGGAGCAAGTACTAGGCAGCCAGAGAGAAAAGTTGCAGGGGTTCTAGCTTCCTAATACTGCATACAAATCACCCCCAAAATTTAGTGACATAAAATAATCATTTATTATACTCCCAGATTCTGTGAGTCAGGAATTTGGTGAATTAGGTTTGGCTGGGCAGTACTAACTTGGGGCCTCTCACACAGTTGCAGTTATATGCTGGCTGGCGCTGCAGTCTTCTGAAAATTTGACTGGGCTGGAGGACCCACTAGCTTGGCCAGTGAAATAGTGCTGGCAGTTGGCTGTAGTTCTGGTCTATGTGGGCCACTTCATGCAGCTGCTTGTTGTCCATATGACGGTTGGAAACTATATCGTCTTTTGTGACAGCCTGAGAAATATAACACACTATGGCCTCCACTGTACACTGTTGATCACGCAGAGCCAGCTCTGATTCAGTGTGGAAGAAGGCTGCCCACGAGTGAGGATGCCAGGAAATAGGGAGCATTGGGGCTGTCTTGGAGGCTGGCCACCACAGGTGGGTACCACAGAGATGCTTATGAGAGATTTCAAAATCACTTTTACCTGTAGCGGGCCATGTAATCATTCCCCAGACTCCTCACACAATTTTCAGTAAATCATAAACACATAGTACTGATTTATGGAATTGGATTTTTCTATATTTGACCTGTTATACTGGAACCAGAAAAATCAGTGTGGGAAAATTCTGTGTTGCCCCATTTTTGCCAAATTCACAAAGCCCTCCTTGTCCATGTGAGACCAATTTTCCTTCTTCCTTTTTTCCCTAACACCTTGAAAAGGAGACACAGAGACCTAAGTATCCAGAATAAGAACCGGGAAGAATGAGGAGGAAATGTCTTATTCAACAGCCCTCTGGACAGGTAGAGTGTCTTTTTCCAATTAATTTCATTTCCGATTCATGGGGACGATGATTAGTTCTGGAGAATGAGCCACTCATCAAAACTATAGTCAAGTGAAGACAGAGGTAGAGAAAACAGGCTCTGAACCGTTGTGGAGAGGTCTGAGAATCTGTCATTGCTATTTCACATTTAGTCAAAGATAATTCCAGTAGCAATTGCCTTTGGTAAATGCACTTTTGTGGCACAAAGCTCCCTGAACACTCTCTGACAAAACTGTTACTGTGGGTCGATAAAATACTCGATAGCACTTCCCTTTGGAACCTGTTTTGAAAGATCTATTATTGTGATGAGTAGAATATGCTAAACACATAGACTATTATCTACTTTATTCTCTGCTGAGAATTATTGCAAAAGTACCAAAGCAGTTTGATTATCGCAGGGAGACTTTTTATTTTCAGCTTTGTCAAGCTGTGTATTGAGTTGCTATGCCTTCATTTAAACATTAAGTTCAGAAATTAATTTACAGTACATCCAGGGAAAAAGACTCCTTGGTGTAAAGCAAAGAGCTACAAAAAAAGTGGTAAATTTAGTTTCCTCAAAGACTTCAAATTAAATTTCAATTCAATTCAATTAACATTTTTTGAATGCCTGCAGGGAACATGGCATCAGACTATGGACTGGAATTTGAAATATGCAGAGGTTCAGGAGGGTTTAAGAGTTAATTTTATGAGTTTGAGAGAAAAATCAGAATTATTTAAACTGCATTCTTTTTGAAGTCTATATTTCCTTTGATGAATTCTCAAAATACTGTTCAATTTGATTGAGAACTCCCTGGGAATGGGGTGAGGAGAACAGAAAACTTTCTTTATTGGGTCTTAAATTTGGAACAAAGGTCTTTTTTTGTGTGTTACTTAAATAAATTCTTTAAATAATAAAAATACTAGTTAAAAATAAACTCAAATGAGCAAAGAATAGTGTTGCTTTTAGAAAGACACAAACAAGGCTTCTGCTATACGACGATGTTGACATTCCCAATTGCACTCATCTATACTTTAAGTGCCATTCTAAAAATTAACAAAATAAAGAGCATTCTAGCATCACCAGGAACCAGGAATACTTGAAAAGGAGAATGGAGTTGATTTTATAACTGCTAGAATTTTCCAAGAGATGTGCCAAAATTCATCAAAGTGAGCCCACCTAAATGTCTCCAGAGCTCTCCTCACCTGAAAACGTTTCATAAACCTGGTGCTCCTTTTTCTACGAAAAGCAAGGGTGTACTTAAACAGAAAGCAGATGTAATGAGTTCCTTGTTTAGGGTCAAAGAACACACCTTATCCGCTGTTGATGAAAGCGGTGTCCACAGCAGATTCCGGAACACTAGCACACTGGCTCTTTGTCTCTGTTACACGCTCTTTGTCCTGTTGGTTCTTTTAAACATAATTTTATTTGATTTGAGTTTAGTCAGTACTGTGTACTGAAAAGCTCTTTCTTTCCCACTACAGTTTCGGGGCACTCTTGCTACGCATTAGTTGGCTGTATATCTGTGGGTTTGTGTCTGGACTCTATTTTGTTTCATTTTTTTGTTTGTCTGTCCTTACATCCACTCTACACTGTTTTAATGACTGTGACTTAATGTGAGGGCTTTCTGTTTGAAAGACCTCTGACTTTATTTTCCTCCAAGGTCGCGTTGAGTATTCTGAGGCCTTTTTATGTCTATAACATTTTAGAATCAGCTTGTCAGTATCAACAATAGCAACAAAACCCTGCTGGGATTTTAGTTGGAGTTGCCTTTATTCTCCAGAGCAACTTGAAAAGAGCTTAAACTTTATAATATTGAATTTTCCAGTTCACAAACACATGGTATATTTTGTCATGTATATGTTTTATCTTCCCCCATAAATATTTTCTAGGTAGAAGTATCTAAGTTGTATAATGTGTATTAGATTTATTCCTAGTATTTTATATTTTTTGTACTAAGGTAAAATTAATTATTTTATTTTCCAATTGTTTGTTGTTCAGAAGTAAATATACTTTTTTGGTATATAGACTTTGCATCTAGAGATTTTCCTGAATTCACTTGTTAATTTTAACATTTTGCTGATGGGCTCCTTTGGATTGTTCTATATATGAAACTACAGTGTCTGCAAATAATGGCAATAACATTTTCCCTTCTGAAATGTACACACTTTATTTCTTTTCCTTGCACTACTGTACTAGGTAGAATCTCCAGTTCAAAACTGAATAGATAAGGTGATAGCAACCCTCTTTGTCTGGTTATTGATTTCAAGGAGAATGATTGAAATATTTTACCACTAAATCCGATGTTGGCTGTAAGATTATTTTTTGTAGATAAGAGATTGGTTTTTATTATACTCATTTCAAGTACAGCATTTGCATTTTTATTCTGTAGCTAATAATTTTCCAGTTTTTTTTCTTTAGGCTACTTTCATTCAGCTTAAGACTTGCTTCTCCCCACGTCTTCCAATAGTTCTGTGAAATGCTCTCAATACGGTGTTCCACATGGTCAAGTCTGTCAGTTAATTAGCTCCATTTTATTTTTCTGGATACACATAGAGTGCATTCCCACTGAGTGGGTTTGGTACTTCCCTTTGCCATCATTCTGGGAATTCAGCTGCCTTCTTTTGGTTTCCATATTCTGTGTCCCCTGATTTTTCTTTCTTCTGGGCTTCCTCCCTCATTTCCACGGAGAACAATGTCAGCAGTCACCTACAGCACCTGAGCTTGCGACCCAGGGAGTGCCAGGGCGGGTCTATGGGAGCCTCGCTGGAGAAAGCTGAGGCTCTGAGCCGAGGGCCTTTAAGACAGAAAGTGTGGAGGGGGAAAAATTGCCACACTCCAATTCATGAGTTATGAGGCTGTTTTAATTAACACAACATCTGGTCTATACCATATATGAGTGTGTATGTTCTCCATACCATCTTTCAAAATGGCAAAAAGCTTATTTAAAAATAAATTCAAGCGAAACATTCATGGAGTTTCCTAAAATCACTATAATGTGTTGAAATGCAAAATGAATTATTAAAGATTCTGATGACCTTTTCTGTAACTAATGAATATTCATTCAATGGATATTTATTTAACCAGTGTCCTCTCTATGCCAGGAATCAGTGAACAAAATAGATATAAATCTCTGCCTTCTCAGAGGAAGATAGATGATAAACATATAACGGAAAGGTTAATTCCCTAGAATGGTAGAAGATGCTAAGAGATAAAGGGAGGGTATGGGCAATTATGTGTCTTGGGCAGGATGCAAACACAAAGTGAAATTTTCACAAAGTGAAACACAAAGTAAGGTGGTCAGGGTAGGCTTCATTGAAAAGGTGATATTTGAGCAAAGACTTGAGGAAGGAAAGTGAGTTAGATATGGGAATATCTGGGAGAAGAGCACTGTAGGAAGAGGGTTCAGGAACAGAAGGGACTAGTGTCTCTGAAACTGAGTGTGCAAGGGAGAGTAGACAAACAGATGAGGTCAGAGAGTTAACAATGGGACTGAACCATGTAGGGCCATGTAGGTCATTGTAACTGCTGGGCTATTTTGTTGCGTAAAGTAGGAGCGTTAGGCAGATTTACAGCAGGGAGTGACACAATCTGGCTTGTATTTTCAAGGAATTGCTTTGGGTGCTGTGTTGATAAGAGACCGTAGGGGTCAAGAGCAAAGGTAGGGAGGTCATATAAGAGGCTACTGAAGTAGTTCTGGTTGGTGGTCCCATTCAAAATGGCAGTGGTGTGGGTGGTGAGAAGTGGCTGGATAACACTCCCCAAAACATAGTGGCTTAAAATAATTTATTATTCATTAGAATTCTTTGGGTTGGCCAGATAGTTCCTCTGATGGTTTCTTCTGGACTCAGTCATGTGGCCACATTTGCTGGAAGGTTGACTAGGTCAAAGGTCTGAGATGGGCTTTCTCAGATGCCAGAGACCCCTGGTTTTCCTCTACCTAGCTTCTCACCCTCCAGCACTAGATCAGCTTCCTTATGTGGTGGCTTCAGGGCTGTATTCCAGGAGGGGGAACGTGGAGACTGCAAAGTACCTACCTCAAAGTCACATAATATCATTTTTAACACATTTAACTTTTCAAAACAAGTCACAAGGGCAGTCCAGGTATAACTGGAGTGGAAATAGACCCTGTCTCTTGATGGGAGAAGCAGCTATGTTACATCGCAAAGGGACATGCATAGAGGGATAAAAGGAACTTGTATTTATATTTTCATTTTATTTTTAAAAATGTCTTTATTGATTTAAGACAGAGTGTAAGGGAGAGAGAGAGAGAATGAGAGAGAAATATCGATTGGTTCCTTCCCACATGGCGGTCAAACCTGCAACCTAGGCATGTGCTCTGACTGGGGATTGAACCCACGTTTTGGTGCATGAGACGACACTGCAACAACCTGAGCCATACCAGCCAGGGCATGCATTCATATTTTTAATTCACCAAAATTATTTAAGTATTTTGAGAGTGTAAGTTGAATATGTGATGTGAGATAAAGATAGGCATCATGGATAACTCAGATTTTTAGTTAAAGCAATAAGCAAAAAGGAGTTGCCACAACTGAGATAGACAAGACTGTGGGGAGGTCAGGGGAACTGGAGGACAGGCTCAGTGCACCAGCACTCCATATGCAGCTTAGTATTAAGTAAATGTCCTCTGAGGCAGGGTCTTCTGACCTAGGCCAGGGTGAGTCTTTGAGATGGGGAGACTGAGCAAGCAGAGGGTGGCAAGCAGGTGTAGTTGGCTCAAGTGGAAGGAGGACAAGAGAAGCCCTCTGCATTCTGGAAAGTACACTTATATGTAGAGATGGTTTTCTGCATATGAACGGGAAGAGGTCAGTGATGCCATAGACAGATTCCAGGATGAAGGGTTATAAGAGGTTTGTAAGAAAACCCAGCAGAACAGTGCTGCTGAAACTGAAAGAACAGACTTGAGGAGGAACTGAAGAAGCTCTTACATAACTATGGTAAATCTAAGGTCCTTGACAAAAAAAGAGACATAGAACAGAACATGATAGGTTGAAAAAATTCCCCATTGCCAAGCCAGGAAGAGTCTATGGCCAAGCTGCACCTGAATCTTGTCAAGGTAGAATATGATGCACGATTTAAAGTCAACTTCTTTTTCTTGTTTTGAGTGAGGAGAAATATCATAAGGGAACACTTTGTCCTCCTATAAGCATGAAAAGACTGTGAATTGTACCCAAAGAAGAGAATTTTTGGGAGGACTGTATTCCACATTGTATGAATCTTCACTGACAAGCCTCTGAGTGTGGGCATGTGTGCATGTGTGTTTGGGTGTATCTGCATGTATGTATGTCTATACATCTGAGTGGTGACACCTATTATGATTGACCTTTCTTTAGGTCAAGGTTGCAGATGGTAAAGAGGGAGAAACCTGTCACTTCTCAGCTTAGCTGGTGCATATTCTTGGCTAGATTTTACAAATATGCTGTAAAAATGGAAAACATTCTTCCCTAGCTGGTTTGAGAGTTTACCCAAGTGTCGGGGATTGGATTCTATGACCTTTGAAAGTCAATTTTCATCCCGAGATTTCACATTCCAATTACATCTAATAGACTATTTAAATAAGTGATAGTCTTTCTATTAGAAAAAAATTGACTGGAATTCATTCTGTTTGAGCTGCAAAAATTTGAAAATAGGTCAACTCTTAATTACCCAGAGTAATGGGGAACATCTTGGATGGATTATCCTGAACCACAGGTAATTAACAAAATGTGCAAATTAGGCACTGATTCATAGCATTCGTTAAAATTTGCATTTAAACTACTACTTAAGCAGCCTGCTTTTGTAAATGAGCAAATCAACACGGTAAAAATAATTTTAAGATGGATACAGACATTTTAAAGAAAATATAGAGTTGAAAATATTGCTGATGGTCTGAACAACCTGGAATACTTTATACTCTAAAATTCAAACCTTTGAGTTAGGACCCCAGAGCACATTTGGCAGGTTTTATTATTCCATTTCTGTAAAAGCCAGGGAGAGACCAGCAGAGGTGCTCCAGCCCTTGGAAACGCTGCTTGGTGGCTCAGTGCCGGTGGAGCCCTGCTCTGTGTGTTGGTGCCCGGTTGGTGCCCCACAGGGGCCACCTCTCTCTGTGTGAAAGAGCTAATAGCAGCGGAAAGTCTAGGGTGAGTGAGGACATAAGAAGGAGAAACTAGAGACTTGAATAACAACAGAAAAATCCTTAACTAATTATGAAAACCAAAATTTAATGCTGGTCCTATGTGATCCTCAATTTTTCAGAAATACACCTGGTCCAGAGAGAGTTGTTTTTCTGCCATATTTTTGTTGGCTGTTCCATGATTTTTTTGTTATGCTAAAATTATTTGCTGAAATAATCCATGATACTTGTGCTTTTGTTTTTACTGATGATAACTGCAACCTATAGTGTACCCAATGCTACCTGGAGCACTTTGTGTTCTGTCCTCCTTACTTCTTACAACAGGCTTATGTAGTGAGAATCATTCTCATTTTATAGCTGATTCTTTTTTTAAGGGATTTTTAGAAAGATTTTATTTGTTTTTAGACAGAGGGGAAGGGAGGGAGAAAGAGAGGGAGAGAAACATCAATATGTGGTTGCCTTTCACACACCCTCTACTGGGGACCTGACCCAGGCATGTGCCCTGACTGGGAGTCAAAACAGCAACCTTTTGGTTTGCAGGCCTGCACTCAATCCACTGAGCCACACCAGCCGGGGCAAAAATATCTTTATTATTTTTAACTAGAGGCACAGAATTAATTGCTACTGTTGTCATATGAGAAGAGAAGTCAGTGGTCTAATTTAATCGAGTTTCTTAACTGGACTTTCTGTTTCCAACTTCTTCCACTTTGTTTTCCTACTTGAAGCTACCAGGGAGGCTCCCCAGAATCATTCAAGGAGAATGTTTCATATTCTAAATCGGTGGTTTCCATAGTGAGCTATGTGTAATATAGGGGTTAGCAACACCATTCACTGGGTTGTTGAAAAGAAATAGTAGGATTTCTAATTACGTTAATCTATACCTAAACATTGGAAGGAAGTAAACTTTACTAACATTTCATATGGGTTGAGAGTAACACAAGAATTCATGTATGAACACGTACACATTGGCTGCAGGTACAGGGCCCCACCTTGGGCCCTGGCTCACACACTCTTGTTCCACCTTTGTATTCTGCTGTGTGGCAGCCAACTGTGCACAGGCGTAACCCATAAGCCTCACACTCCAGCTGTTCTATATCTCTCTCAACTGTTATCCTAGGCCTTCTCTATCCCTATCCAGCCCTTCTCAAGCATGCCCAAACCCAGAAGTGTAAGTAATTTGGCTCAATGTGAACCAGGAGCCAGTGGATAAATTCTTGTCTTTCCAATGTCCCAGAGGGACAATTCTCAAGTCAATCTGCATGGCTTCTCACAGTGTACTCAGCATGACTGACCTCATTGACCCTTAAAAGTAACGAGTTCAATTATACGCCCTTGGATTGGCCTTTGATCCTTCCTGCTTTTTTTTCCACTTCCCATTCTTGTTCTTGGGGAGTCATTTCTGAAAATGAAGTCCCTGCCTAGAAGCCATTGTTTTAGACTCTTTTTGGGGAAGGACCAGGCTAAGTAGAGTACATGCTAAAACATCTTTGTGAAAGGATATATGATAAGCATTTTGGACATTATTATTCTAAAGAATCAATTACCAACTTTTTAAAAAGAAATGAACCAATGGTTGGTGTTCTAATGTGTGCTATTTTCTTGGCCATATTACCTTTAATTCTATGCCTTCTTCTACCACTCAAGTAAGCATATTAGATATAAGTCAGTAAAAGTGTGGTTATTATGGTGATGTTCTTAAATTTACTTCAAGTTATAGATATAGCTAATCAAGAATAGACTTTAGTACTTTATCATGAATACCCCAATTATTTTAATATCTCGATAACTGATGGTAATGCTGTGATCCTTTGGTTGAAATTTCTGTCTCAAGAGACTTGAAAAAGATTTAAAGCAAACGGACCCAGGTTTAGAATCTAGAACTTCATGGTAACAGTTGTTTTTTGAGTTTAAACAACTTCTTAAGTCATTTACTTGTAAACTATTACATCTTTGTGCTAGAGAATAAGTTAAGAACTTTTTATCATTTTATTTCTTGTTCAAAAACAGCTGTATCTATGGTATTTTTCTGCAAAACTCATAACCTCAATCTAATCATCAGAAAACATCAGACAATCCATATTGAGGGACATTTTACAAAATACCTGTCCAGTACTCTTTAAAAGTGTTAAGATCCTGAAAAACAATGAGAGATTGAGAAATTGTCCTAGTCCAAAGGAGACTAAGAAGACATGATGACTCTACACTGTGATGTCTTAGATTGGATCCCGGATGAAGACCACTAGTGGAAACACTGGTGATATAGGAATAAAATCTCTAGTCCAGCTAGTAACATTATGCCAATATTAATTTCTTAATTTTTGAAAATGTGCCATGGTTTTGTAAGATGTTAATGTCAGGGGAGACTGGGTGAATTGTACGTGGGCATACTCTGTACTACCTTCGTAACTTTTCTATAAATCTACAATTACTTAAAAGAAAGTTTCTGTAAAACAAACGAAGGAACAAAACTACTCAGGTAGACTGAACTCTGGCCCCTGTGGGCAGAATCTTTCCTGTAGGTCACAATGAGGAAAACTTTAAGAAAACACGTCTGTAAAGGCAGAAGTGCATGTATGAACACACAAGGTCTACACAGGTAAAGGGGAGCACTCAGCTGAGATTTTGTCAACACTGGTCTTTCCCCCCCTCATTTAGAGACTTTTTTGGTACGGAGTGATCTAGTTACTTTAAGATGCCACTTGGCATTACCAAAAACTAGCTCTGTTTCTTCAGGAGATTAAGCAGTGGATGCATCGTCTTTGGTAATTGCTTTTCTATTAGCAACTGTTGGTAAATACTTTTGCTATTTTCCCATGGGATGTTAAGCACTTCAGCGATGAAGCCCCAACTCTAAAGCTGGAAGCCCTATTTTTGAACCAAGCATTTAATGAGTAAGAACTCCACAAAGTTGTAAAACCTGCTTTCGAGAAACCCTGACAATTAAATAATCTGTGGCTTTAACTGATAATCATGCTGTCAGTTAAGCACTTCGCCTTTTAAAAACAGCTGGATAGCTCTATGAATTCCTGGGAAGGGAATTTGATGCAGAAACTTTTAAAAAGATGGCTTGCCACATACCAGGAGGTACCAACAATCACCGAGCTGTCATACAGTAACTACCTGTTCCGCCTGAATTGAAGGGTATGTCTCATGTGAATCACTGGGTCTGTGGTGAGCTCTGCCAGCTGTTAATTTTGGACTCACTTTCATATTAAACCCAAACCCGTGCTTAAAAATCTTCTTGGGTCATAGCTAATAATCATAAAAAAGCACATTTCTAAATCATAAAATTAAATGTAATTGGGAATTAAACTTGGTTTGAATAAAACGTATTTTCCATTTTAATCCTTCTTTTAGAAACCCAGCTGTGATAAATGCCAAGGGAGTGTATGCCAGTTCACAGCAGTAAGAGTGCAGAAGTGCCAGGTTCGTAGAGTGCGATCCTTGTGTGTATGACTGGATACGTGCAAACAGATCCATCAGAATCCATCTGTCCTTAGGTAGGTGACAAAACTAGATCGAGAGACCTGGCACCAATCCCAGATGACTTCCTTTTCCTTTCTCTATCACAAACTTGATATTGAAGTTTCAGTGACGCTTCATTGTGAACAACTTTTGAAAAATGGAATTATGGGGAGAAGAACATTCTTTCAAGTCTGAATTCAGATTTCTTGTAGATAAAATGGAGCTAGGAAAAAACCATAAAATGTAGCCTATAGTATAACCTGTGTTTTTTTAAATTATGGAGCAGATCCTCGGATTCACATGTAGAATTTTGTGACTTTGGCTAACGGAAAGGGAGAGCGGAGCTGCTGTGTTACGTATATAATGACCATGGCAACCCAGAATTGCACAGCACAACTTGCCACCCTAACCCTGCACCTCTCCTAGTCTGTCACTGCGCTGAGGGGTAAATCGGAGCCGTGGGTGGAATGATGTACACGTGAGACTTCAGCTGGTGAATATACCTTACTCACCACCCAGCCACCATATGTCAGATGACTTGTTATATACGTAGACACACTCAGGGAGTGATTGTAAAAGCAGGTGTGAAAAAATATCCAATTGCCTGCATCAAAGAAAATGGATAAGTTAGAGGGGGAAACCTGTGAAAATGAACTTGGCAAGTTGTGAAGATCTCAGGTTTTATTTCGTACAACTGTAAAGAACTTGCTCTTTCAGAAATAAAGTGATAGCATATAATTTCATTTGTTACAAAAGAATATCAATAAACATGTTTTGAACTACTAATTTTGATTTTAACATGGTTTCAGATGCCAAGGATTGAGGGAAAGAAAGACCAGAGATGGCATTATTTATCAAAAGTCTTCTGTCCTTTCTGGGAAGACAAAAGTACTCTAGAAGAGACAATTCAAGAATAATAAGTGTATCATTGGAAGAGCCTGGCCAGAAAAAAATAGCACTGAATCAGGAGTCAGGATAGGTGAGTTCCAGATCCAGCTCTTACAGTAATCCCTCTTCAATGCCTCCCAGAAGCTGAAGGGCCCCAGCAGCCTGGGCTCCAGTTGAACCCAAGACCCTCACACATTCAGCAACTCTGATTTATTGCTCAGACTAGGACACTCCTGAGAGCGAAAGGGGGCTTCATGAATAATTATTCTAGGACAACTGGAATACCCTGGGATTGTTCTGGGCAAACCAGAAGGCAAAGTCATCCTAACTCCTGTACTTCAAGGATTCTGTCTCATACTTTCCACAGGTGTTTTCCCAGTGAAATTCCTTCCTTGGAGTATATGCGTGCTTCTATTGAATGATAAGTGTGTATATGCATTTTTTGCTAAAATGAAAGAAAAAGAAGTATCCCATGTTATTTGAGAATTTTGGAAATGATGTGCTTGTTTTGGTCTTTTCACTCATTAATGGTAAATTCAGACTGGAAAGAAGAAAACCTAGCAACCCAAAGGAGACATTTTCATCCAGGCAAAATTTTTCCGTCACTTCTGTATCTCTTGTCTAGGCAGCATCACAGCAGCCCTTTTAAAATAGTCACTGATGCAGATACTAATAATATGAATGCGAGGAAGTTGCCTTGTAGAGTGTAAGTTCATAACAGTACAACCCCATCAGCAAACGCCTATGTGCTCGCTTTGCACAGGGGGTCACACTATGTGTCATACATGTGCATAGCTATGTGTGAACAATAAAGATACAAAACTTATTGTTAAAAATAAGTAACACGGAACAGTGCATGCAAAATATTTATTAGAGAAATCAAGACCACCGGACCTAGGAAAAGAGAGAGATAACTTTAATTTGTCACAGACCAGGAAGGCAGATAGGACTTGCATGGGGGGGCTACATGTATGTGTGTGTTGGGGGCAGGGCAAAGGGGACAACCAGACTGATTATTTTTCAGTTTATACACGAGGAGATGAAAAATTGTCTTCTTTAAGTTTGGCTTGCTGAATTCTATAAAATTTGAACTGTATTCCCCCCTCAGAGCTTAATTTATATCACATCAAAATGTGAAAATTCAAGCTGCAAGGCAGATTTGATTAAGACTCCATGTGTGTGTCACCTGTTATTGAGGAAAGTGTGCTCTAAGTTTGGTAGAAATGGTACTTGGGCATAACAGTGGCCTTGACGACGTACTTTATATTAAGGCAAACTTGTAGAGAAGCTTCGTGTTCGACTGTATTGGGTGGTAAATGCACAGCCAACCGCAGATTTATGAGCATTGTTATCCTGTTGTACAGATAGCGCCTCCATTGAATTTAATGAGCTGAAGTAGGTGAACAGTTCATTCTAATCTGCTGCTGCCTGAGACTCCCATGGTCCCCGGAATCATTGAACATGTGTCCTTCTCTTGTTTTAAAAACGTAAGGTGCCTTTCTGATAAACAAGTCTCTCTGGAGGGTAATGACATAGGAAGTGATTTTGAAGACATTTTCTTCAGTGCACTGATTGAATGCTACCCCGAGGCAGATACCTGTTGCACAGCTGAGAGGTGATTTGTCAAATCCAAGATCCACAGCAGATTTGCTTTAATTGATTCTTGTTCCTTTGCATGAGTTTATTACCTTAAAAATGCCTTAGATTCTCTCACCCATATATTTCCTTTACTATTGAGAACAAACGTGGGCAAGAAAACACTCCTGTGCTCCTTTATGTGATAATTTTGAACTGATTCTACCATATTTGTCCTAATTAGAGGAAACAATCATGAAAGACATGGTCTACAAAACCTAACCTGAGTTCCCGCCTTATTTTTTTATATTTAATTTTTAAATATTTTATTTATTTATGTTTAGACAGAGAGGAAGGGAGGGAGGAACAGAGGGAGAGAAACATCAGTGTGTGGTTTCCTCTTGCATACCCCACACGGAGGAACCTGGTCCGCAACCCAAGCATGTGCTCTGACTGGGAATTGAACCAGTGACTCTTTGGTTTGCAGATTAGTGCTTAATCCACTAAGCTACACCAGCCAGGGCTGAATTCCCACCATATTTTTATGCCACTAATAAATGAATTCAGGTAAAGATGTGTAGAGAATAGAGCTTTTAAGATTTCTAATGGAGGATCTGAAATCCCACAGGGCTACATTTATACAGAAGAACACTGGTGAAGTGAAACAATTGGTATATTTCAATGGCAGTGCTCCTGGCTTTTTCAGTGGGGCATTTTGTGTGTGGGGGTGTGTACATATGTGTGTGTGCACACACAAGTCTGTCTAGCTCATTGCAAGACTTTTAGAATCATTGGACTCAACATCCTGGAGACCAGGAGCACACTCCAGTTATTGCAGCCACCAAGCCCACTTCTCACCACAATCAGACAAACAACTCTCAAGGTATAATTCACTGAAGATGGTAAATGAGTAAATACAAGTAGGTGAGCAATTTCCAACTTGAAAAGGCTATGTTTTCAAAAGTGACTTTGATGGGTTAAAATCTAGAACATACTTTTTTATACAATGAAAGAGAGAAATGATGACTATGCCCCGAAGCTGCTGCCATTCTTGACCCCCATGTATAGCTCCTACACCAAGTTCTCAGACTGAAGTCATTCGATCGCAACATTTAGATCTTCTCCTAAATTAGACTCTCACATTAGATTCTTCTTAAAGGCTTTCTGATCAAGGAGACTTTAAAGAATTACTTATATTTCAGGAGTCTGTTGCCTTAGGACCAGATTTTGGCCTGGTCAGAACTTGTTCTTAGCTCACCTGATTCCCAGTGACTCAGTTCCTATCTTGCATCCCAGTTGCTGATACGATCTCTATCTGGCCTTCATATGCTTTCCATACTGCCTCACTTCTCTATTTGCTGCTATTGCCAGAATCCTGAATGCTATTCCCTCTGGCCCTCAAGGCAACTTGTTTGCTGCTCATTGTGGAGGCTTTTTGTTATCAACCACCACCTGGACATGTGGCTGTCCCTTCTCTCCAGGCTGAAGAGACCATGTCCACCAGCTTATTTCTGTTCCTCCCTAAAGTTGTTTGTGGGTGTCACCTCCATTTCCCTGGCTAGTCTTCAGCCTGTCCTGGGTTGGGCTTGCCTGAGCACTGAGGTCAGCAGCTCTTTGCTCTACGGTGAACATGACACAGTGGAATCAGGGGTCTTGAGGGGGGAAACACAGAAACAAGGCTTTTGCAGTACAATAATTAAACAAAACTAATAACAAGTAGTTGCTAAATCTTTAAGGCTGGTGCTTAAAGTAAAGTAGTCTTAACTGGAGAAAAAGAGGGGATACATGAAAATTATTTTAAAAGTCAGAATTGTCTGAGCCTTTGAAGCAAGGTCTTCAGAAACTGATGGCAATGACTAGTATGATTAATTTCCCTTCAGAACTTATGGATATACTCTTCCTTGATATGGAAATGTCATTAGCTCTACTCTTAGGCTGATCAACCATAATTAGGATAATTTTTTCTTCAAAAATGAAGTAAAAAAAGAGATTTTCCCCTCTAGGGTAAGTGACTAAGAAATAAAGACAGAGTAAAATTAAGGAAAGCATTCAAAATAAATTTGTATGTGTGAGTAAGCAAAACTGTAAGAACTTGTTGGGGAGGTGGGAATTGCAGATAATGTACCTAAATAATAATATTATTACTATTTTGGGGTAGGAAACATTTTCTGTGTTTGTTACAGATATCGAAAGAGACAGAAACAGCCCTGGCTTATGTAGCTCAGTGGATTGAGTGCCAGCCTGGGAACCGAAGGGTTTCAGATTCAATTCCCGGTCAGGGCACATGCCTGGGTTGCGGGCCAGGTCCTCAGTAGGGAGTGCATGAGAGGCAACCACATATTGATGTTTCTCTCCTTCTCTCTAAAAATAAATACATAAAATCTTTAAAAAAAAGAAATGGATGTTCCAAATCCTAATGTTGGCCTCATTTAAAAAAAAGAGAGACAAAAGCAATGAAAAGTGAATGTCCCTTCCATCTTTTTCCTCCCACTGATCAGGTTGTCTTCCCCAGGTAACAAATGTTACAGATTTCTCAAGTAGCTTTCCAGAGACATTCTGCGCATATACCAGTATTTGGATGTGTGTGTGCATTAATACACACATATACCCATATAGCATATAAATTTTAATATTTGGATAAATTTGTGTTTGTCTTGGAAGTTTCTGGGGACCAGAAGGCTCTTTTCTGCCTGCATACCTGGGGCCTCTCAGATGGGCATCTCTGTGTGGATGCAGCGCAGGGACCGCATGGTTTGCCGATGAGTCCTGTACCGGCACCTGCAGGTACTTCCTCCCTCTGAGAGAATCCCTCTGGTCTCCTGGGCTGTGGGATTGTGAGTCTGGGAAGGTGCTGGTGCTCCCACCATTCAGTGTGCAGGGGGTTTTCACTTAGTGCCTGGTTTCCCCAAATTTGGGCCCTTCTGGGTTCTAATTTTCTAGAACATAAAAATTACACTTCTGTGGCGATGAAGGAAGAGTTTTCACATGGCTATATGTGGTGAGAGAGGAGAACTGGGAACTGAGGAACTAAGTCTTCCTCACATAAACTTTCAATGGACCCCAACTTCTGCCCTTTCCTCGTCCTACCTTCAGGGGTGCCTGCTGCTTCCAGTTCGAGCCTACCCTAAGCTCTATGGTATGACTTGGTGTATTAGCTTCCTACTGCTGCCAGGACAGATTACAGCAAACTAATTGGCTTAAAGCAGCACAAAGGCATATCTCACAGTTCTGGAGAATTCCAAAAGGAGTCTCAACGGGACTTAAATCAAGGTATTAGCAAGGCTGTGTGCCTTTTGGTTACTCCAGGGGAGAGTGTGATTCTTTGCTTTTTCTGGCAAAGAAATCACACCGAGCAACCACTTCTAGAGGATGCTCTTATTCGTTGGCTTATGGCCCCACATCACTCCACCCTCTGCTTCCATCATCGTACCTCATTCTCTGACTCTGTCTTTCCTGCCCCCTTCTTTCTAAGGAGGCTTGTCATTCCACTGGGCCCTCCTGATAATGCAGGATACTAACTCCATCCTGAGACCCTTAACTTAATCACACTTGCAGAGTTTCCCTTCGCCATGTAAGGTACCATATTACAGTTCCAGAAATTAGGACATAGATACTTTGGAGGACCATAACTGAGGTCACCACAGTTGGTTTGTTTCTTACTGACTTTCCCCTCTGCAGCCAGTCTGTTGCAGTTTTCCTACTCTTCATTCAGTTACCACTCAGCCACCCTCTCTCCATCCTCTGTGTTAGTGTTGGCAAGTCTTATCTGCAGTCACCTCTGCTCCCATTCTCTGTTTTTATGAATTTATACCTTTTACAATCTTCTACTGTCATTTTTAAGGTGTGCCAAACTTTCATTTTAAACTAGAAGGCCTCATTTACTTTACAGGTAAGAAATCTCAGATGCAGAGGAATTACATGTCTTGCCTAAGGTTATAAAAGTACTTAGTGGCATAAATGAACTTTGGTTTAAGAACAGAAACAGTTCTAGTACACTAAAGAAACTGGAATTTCAAAGTTGAACGAGTATGCTGAAAAAAAAACCACATTACTTCCTATTGATAGAGTTAGGGTGTTGTTCTCCTAATCAGGAGAGTTTCAGGGTTGACTTTCTGGTTATCCTTTCGAAGATATGAATGCCACCCATGTCTCAGAACTGTTGTGGGAGTAAATGATAGAAGTTTCTGTGAAAGTCTTAGAGTGCTTCTATTAAATACAAGGAAGCACCCTGGCATTTAGGGAATGCTAGCAGTAGCCTCTCAGTGCTCACTGGTAAAATGTGAGTTATGTATGGTCAACAGGTAACGTGGGATTCAATTTATTTAGTTACCAGAACATTATTCAGAGGAATGTGGTCTACATTTTCAAGCCCAGAACTGACTAAATTTTCTGTTCCATATTTTAACAAATAAACTAAGCTTTCACTTGAGCAAAAGTAAGGCGTAAAGAGGGAAAAACAACTTTAAAGTATTTCTAGGCATCTATTTACTTAGGTGTGTTCTAAAATAAAATTTCCAAGCAGGCAATATGATTATAATTGGTAAAAGTATATAGAATCCCATATTGAAGAATACTAACTAGGTTTTCCCCTTACTGTGTGTTCTTCAGTTTTCCTAGGAAGTGAGAAAAATGAAAGACTTTTGTCTCTGTCTGTTAGGGATTTATAAAAAACAATGGGAAATACAGCCAAACACAGAAAGAGTTCTCATATCTTAGGACCTGGAGAGAGTCAAGGGTGGGGGGAGGTGCCTATTGGAATATCTTTATGATTGAAAGAGTTTATTAATTTGTTCTTAAAATAAACATTTGCTGTTTGAAAGTCTACATCACTGTCTTTATTAGTGATAGTGATTCCTTCAGAAAGAAAGATACACTCAGTCTTCCTCCCCCTTCTCTGATGGATATTTTTGTATTCTATAACTCCCTTTTCCGTGTTTGGAGGCCATAATTCACAGCACAGCTAATTATTTACGGGGAAAGGAGAAAGCACAGGAGTCCTGGGGTGAAGAAGTGTCTTCTGAGCTAACAGTTACTTCAGAGTCTTTTAGTGTCTCGCTAAGCAAATAATCCATGGCTCTTAGGACATGGGATGGATTATTATTGGTCACCAAACTCCTATTATATTCCAGAAAGGATTAGTACTAAAAATGACCTTAGGCTTTGAATTTATTTATTTTAAAATTGAGACTCTACTACTCTGCTTTTTTGTTTAACTGAAACCTATAGTTCTTTTGCGTAACTAGAGTTGAAAATACCAATATTCTGAGAGAGGAAGAAAAACGTGTTTACCAAAATCTTTTTGGTCTTTTTACTCTAAGTCTATATATAGATGCAGGCAGAAGCCAGTGCTGGTTTGGGTTTCTTTGAAGAAATAGAGTTACATATTTGGACTGTGCTAAGCTGAGAAGTGGGGTGATGGGTGTGCACTCATTCAAACACTGTAGGGAAGTTTTGTGAGTTTATTTGAGCCAAACTGATGACAATTACTGGGAAGCAAGACCCCAGTGCATCGAGGAAATGCTCCAGAGAATGGCAGCTGTGCACCCTGCTTTATGCATAACGATCAAAAGAGAGGAAGTAAGTGGGGCACATGAAATCCACTTTAGGGAGGCAGGAGAAAGCAAAGCAGGGAAACTTCTAGGACTGGATAAAGAGTAAAATGATAGACACACACTTTTTTTTACAGAGGTGGGTATAGGATAGTCAACAGTCAACAATTAACATGATAATAATAATAATGAGGAGCTTTGTGATTTTCCATTTGGATGCTCTGGTGCCTTGAGGGGTCTGGAAAAAAGAAATTACTTTTACATTAAAAAGTATGTCATCGTAGATGCAAAAAGACCGTAGACAGGCTTAAAGTAAAGATTGCCTTTTGTAAGGGACGATCATAACCTAGGACATGAGTACCTTCCATAAACTGCTTTTAGTTAGTAAGTCTTCATTTCAGACCACACTTTGTGATCACTTTATGTCTCTGAGTTTGTAAGGCTGCCCTGAAGGCCTCCCCTGAGTTTGTCAGGTTAGTATGTGGCCCCTTTTTCATCCACGTGGGACTCAGGACAGTTACCCTAAAATATGACAACTTGACATCTCCAATGTTTTAAGGCAAGGAAATCTGAGAAAATGGTAGAAGCAGGAGGGTCACTTTGACCTTCCCTCACCCTTGTCCCCTGAAAAAGTCATAAAACACTCATGTGAGAGGTGCCCTTCCTAACACCCAGAGGAAAGGATCATCCTTATCTCTAAGACAAAAGGGTCCTGAAAAGAATCAGAACAAACAGTCCTTTTTAAGTTCCCCCAGTTAGTATATTCACCTCAACTCTAATCTATCCTATTCCTTCATGACTGCCCACTTTCATCAAACTTAGCATAAAAAATATTCATGTTTAACTCATCTTTAGGTCTCCATTTCCTTTTGAAGGCTTCCAAGCCTAGTAAAACACAGCAAATAAATTTGTATACTTTTCTCCTGATAGTCTGTCTTTGTCATTTAAATTTTCAGATGTAGACAGGAATCCTCAGAAGATCCAGGAAACTTTTTCCTCCCCTGTGGGGATTCGGGCACATTTGGGACTTTTGAGGATGCAAATACTTCCAGCTAAGGAGGAAAACAAATAAAGAAGCATAGAAAAGGAATGCCTACCATTAAACACTTTTCTGTGGAACTAACCATTCTTTGACTTGCCTTGTCTCATTTACAGACTGAATAATATGCTTATATTTGTGCAGAATTATCAGAAGAGCTGTTTTATCTTATGTAAGTGATAAGAGCAAGAATGCAAGAGTATCAGGTTATTTAATGGTTAGTCTTTCACTGCTGCTCCCCAGCCCCAATGGCCCAGACTTTGTGTGTATAAGTTAAAGAAACTGTTTTGATGTATGAAAGCTAGAAGGAAAGGTTAGAAAATTTTCCTTATGGCCTCCCACATTGTGGATTCTCTAGATGAGAATGATAAAAACTAATATTTACTAAGTGTTCGTGATATGCCACAGACTTTTCTAAAGTCTCTGTTTTCTGTGACAACTCTATAAAATACGTGGTGATTTAATCCCCATTTTTAGAGGAGTCAAACAAAAAAAAGTTCATTCATTGCCCCAGGACACACCACAAGGATGTAGTGGAGAACAGATTTGAATCCAAGGAGTCTGGCATCAGAAACTTTGCTTTTGACTACTGTGCATATAGTCTTGTTAAAAATTGAAAGAAGTAAGCTATACTCTTTCATGTATGCTGTACTATAGTCAAATTAGATTAGATGTTCTTCCTGTACAAATAATTACTCAACTCTCTATCTGTATTCGTGTTTTTCTCTGCTCAATATGCCTTTTAAACACTGTGTTTCCTTCTTTTCTCTTAAAACCATCCCTCCGACTCAAACAATATCAAGTTCAAGAAGTTTTTCTGTGATCCTTAGTAGTAGTAATTAATCTTGCTTTTTCTGAACTTCAGAAGTGTTTTATGTTTTCCTCTTTAGTAGTACTGATTATTCTCTGCTTTTTATTTATTTGACCTTCCCTATTAAATCCCAAATTGCTTGAAAGCAGAGCCACTTTGATTAATTAATGTATTTTTAATTAAATTTATTGGACTGACCGATTGGAGTGATCACATTAGCCAATGAGTTAATAAGATTATATAGGTTTCAAATGTACAATCCTACGAACATCATCTCCATACTGTATTGTGTGCCCACCACCCAAAGTCCAATCTTTTTGGATTGCTTTGTGTTCCTGGCCAAGGCTGAGCCCATGATAGATACTTCCACTTTTATTTAATTAATATGACCAATACACATTTCCAAATTGCATATACTGTATTTTAGGGAAAATGGAAGCCACGGGAAATGATTCACATACACACCCTCCTTTCTGTGTGTCTGGATATGATTGCCTCCATGCAGCTATCTCATTGGGTCAATCTCACTGTAATTTTTCTGAAAGAAGTCCACAGATACAGTTACAGGCCTGAAGTTTATTTCATGGGACAAAACAGATTTTCAGAGATGGTTACATAAGACAAGAGATAACACAGAGATTAGACAGAGATATGGCTTCCTTAACCTTCCAAGATTTCCAAAAGGGGTGGCTATTTCATAGGGCGTGGAAAGAGGTGGAGGAGGAACTCATAGGGCTGCTCAAATGCTCTTCGTTCTGTTCTGTGGCTTGTTTGCTCTCCTGCTCTGTGGAGTGTTGCCAATTAGAGCAAGAAAACAAATTTTAGCAAATGATGAAACACTGGTAAGGGTGAGCCCTGAAGCTCCTCCTTTGTTCCATTTCATTCAATCCATGTTTTTACCTGAATATTTTTCCTTTTTATTTGCATTCCCTTTTCAATTCTACTCCTGTCATTTTCTTAAAAACATTATTTTCAGTCTAATTAACTTTCCTCCAGATCCCTAGTGTTTATTCAAAGGTCTGCTGTTTTTATGAGTAGTTCATCTTTCCAACATCCTGGGGACTTTTTTACTCTTTGGTTTCTCTCCTGCTTGAGTCAGTCTTTTGTTGTCTCACATTTTATTTATTTATTTTTTCAGAGTCAATAACAGAAACACTTTCTTCTTTGTAGTTTCCCTGCTTCCCTCAGAAAAACATCTCTTTGTATGAATATAAATAGGGTCTGCAAAGAAAAACCCATAACTTCAGAACATTCAGGAAATTAATAGGGGGAGCTACAAACTGGGTGTCGGGAAGGCAAGTAAACAAGACATTCTGAAATATCTTCAGTTGTCTTGAAGCCAGTGCCTGCTTTGTGACAGATGACACTGATGGAAGTGGGGGAGAGTGTACTTAACTCTTAAGATATTGCTGAATTTCCACACCGTCAAAAATAATGATGGACAAGAGAGTCTTATCCAAGGAAGAGTGATTATTTGGTTGCACAATGCAATATATTTTTGTCAAGGGCTCTAAGCCTTCTATGGTTTTAACATGTATTGGTGTTTTGGGGAAATTGTTTTGAATGGTTGTGCTAAAAAAATCACGTACTCACTTTCTTCTTTAATCACATTACCTTTCTGCCATAACTAAAGTACCTAAATTTCTCCTTGTAGCAAGCATACTTAGTTTTCAACTCTGGTAGAATTTCTTTATGACTTGACTTATTACATGAATTGGCTATAATACAGCTCAAAAACACCTGCCTAAAATGAATTCATTGCAAATAATAAAAAGCTGATGTCATATGACTAGCTTTTAATTATGTTTCATATTAGAATTCTTTATACAAAGATATGTAGGAGGAGCCATGGGCACTCAGTGGTACAAAAGGAAGTCTTGCCAAATGTGATCAGTGAGACTGTAGAAGGAAGGAATATTCCTTTATTATTTCTGTATTATTATTTCAGAATTATTATTAATTCTGTACAAACTTTTTTGAGAAGTGGGCAAATGTAACATCCCTACATGTGCCATTCAGCATTGCCAGTTTATTAAAAAAACAACTATGTAAATTAGTACACTGTTACCAAAAGATGAACTTTCCATCTTTCAGAGCATGTGCTTAGTTATAATAGAAATAAGCAATCTCTATTCATGTTATGGGCCCTCTGTCAGAAGAGGTATAATACTGACTGACAAGAACAAAATAGAGCAGCTGAATAGAATGAGACCACTTAGCACCACGAGAGGCACGTTTCCAGTTGGGTGTAAGAGTCACAGCTCTGTAAGGGTGGCCAGTGAAGCCAGTGCCTGGCAAGGCCTGGCCTGAAATAGGGAGAAGGAGCCCAGGGGAGGCTAATAAAGAGAAGTGGCTGTCTAGGGCTTTTAACGTGTGGCTGTCTGGCTCGGTTTATCAGAGGCAAAGAGAGGCAGGTACTTTTAACAAATACTAAGTTCAGAATCAAATTTCCATACTGCTGGCTAGTACCTTTGTTAGGGTCCAGGAATAGATGAAACTACTTTGTGACGAGAGACTATAACATGTTTGATCCATAACATACTGAAGTCAGAGGTCGTTTTAGTGGGATAAAATTCTAATGGATGAAAATACACTTGCAAGGTGCTTTTAGTGAGTATCCTTCATTCATTTTCATTTATCCATTTTCAAGAGTTTGCTTCATTGTGCATGCTATAGAATTTGGTGAATCTTATCATCCAGATACTTAAAAAATTTTTCTTCTAGTATTTAAAACTTTTTCTTCTGTGTATGTGTGTATCTAATGTTCTATGTTTTATAGATGCTTCATTAATTATTCTTTAAATCCTATGATACATGGATATTTAAGTTGTTTTTGACTTCTAGGTATCAAAAATATTCAGGCATGAGCAACTTTTTACATAAAGCTTCATCTGTATTTAAAATTATTTCTTGATAACATAAGGTAACATAAATAGAATAACTGGTTTAAAGGCTATAAGCAATTTCAAGCTCATAATACATATTGCTATATTTCCCCATATAGAATAAATTAACAAGCACAGTGTCCTTTGATAGAGGGTTGGACAAAGAAGATGTGGTACATATACAATGGAATACTACTCAGCAATGAGAAAAGATGAAACACTGCCATTTGAGACAATAGGAATGGACCTTGAGAATATCATGCTAAACAAAATAAGTCAGACAGAACAGCTAAGAACCACATGATTTATCTGTATGTGGGAATGAAAGTGAAACTCATAGGCACAGACAACAGTGTGGTGGTTCCCAGAGGGAAGGAGATGGAGGGGTGGCAAAGGGTAAAGGGCCAAACACATGGTGGTGGAAGATGATTTGACTTTGGGTGGTGGGCACACAAGGTACTATACAGATCATGTACCACAGAAATGTGTGCTATGTAATCTTATTAGCCAGTGTCACCCCAAAATTTAATTTAAAAAAGCATACTTAACATAAAAAAGAGTAAATTAACTTACACTCCTATCAGCAAAAAAGAATTGCCTACTTCACTCTACCCTCATCAGCATTGGGCATTATCTTCTCTTTTAATCTGCACTTATTTTGTTATTATTATTTTAATTTGCATTTTGGGTTATTACTTAAACTTTTTTATACATGTTTATTATACACTTAAATTTCTTTTTTAAAAAATTATACTTCCTGTTGAAATGTGCAGAAGCATCTGGTACATTTTATTTCATTGCTAACAGTTCTTCAATTTTTTTTTAAAGAATAGGAAGACAAGTTCTTATAATGCTTCTGCAGATCTTCATATAATGAATATTTTAACTTTCTTAATTCTGACCAATGTTACCTTAACTTTCTTCACAAGTAACACCCATCTTCAGGGTGATCAAACGCATGTATTAAATGGCTGTCTTCACGTGGCATTTTGTTAGGGACAAAATGAAAGCAGTTTATTTAGCTACCGGCTCTGCCAGGTCCCAAGTTTGGCCCTTGTAGTAAATCAAGCTAGTGATTTACTGCATTTATTTTGAAAACTAGTTATTCAGTGCCCAGGATCTAGACATATTAATGAGTACTTTGGTCACCTTGGGATTCAAGTAACTTTAAATACTTCCCTTATATTTTCTCCCCACTTTGCAGCCTTTCCTTACAACATTGTTTGTACTCTGATTGGAAGGTGCAAGGCGAAAACCATCGCCAGGCATCCACAATAGTGTGTCAGTCACCCTCCTTCCCGAAGATATATTACTCACCACCCAGACTGAATCGGGAGCAAGAGCATTTCACAAAAAAAGAACGCCTTGTTTGAACTCTGGTAACACTCCCCACTTAACCATTCCTCAGTACTACAGGAATGAATACCCCTTGACTTTGGGATATGAGCTTCTCCAACCTTGAACTGAAAACTTCCTCTTGGTCTTTGGCTCAGTGACTGCCTTTCCAAAGCCACCCAAGTGGTACTGCCACATGGAAGCTATTTTAAGGTTTCTCATGCAGCCTAAGATGGATTTCTGCGCTGTAGAAGACACCTCTCAATGCCTATGTGTTTGTGGCCAGACAGGTCACCCTGCACCTTGGGTCCCCTGTTGTTCACAGAGCAAACAGAGATGCTGACCACCCTGAGGTAGGCACAGCAGGGCAGCTGCCCTGCGAAGAGACACACTGAGCCAGATGGCACCATGCTCTGAACCTTGGTGCCTGCGTGGCCTCAGCCACACCCCACAGCCTCACTTTCTTTATCTGCAAAATAAGGGAGCAGATGGTAACAAAGATTCGAAGATTTCTCCCATCTGTACGGATGAATGAATCTGACTCATTTTCTTACCTCAGAACATTCATTGTTTTAATAAACATTTTATATTTCCTATAATGTACCAACCATGAGCATCAGTCAAGAATTTACTTTTTCTCCTCCTCAAACTATAAGAGCAAATAAAAATATCCCTAGCACATATAAAGATTCAAAGGGACTTAGGAATCATAGGGCAAAGTCATAGTGGTGTGAAAATTATTAAACACACCTCATTTAAAATGGAATTGGGAGACTAGAAAAGAGAACTCTCATGCATGTGTCACTCACCACACACTACAGACTGCAACTGGAAGACAATACCTAGAATCTCTGACAGGAAATGATGTTACTTACTTTACTACCTCAGCAGGAGGAAGAAGAGATTCCCCTTCGCCCAGTACAGCTCAGCTAATGGAAGACTGTCGTAGCTCAGCCAATGAAAAGTCACTATTCTTGGAATTGTCAATTTCCTCCAATGGACTCTTTATTTATAATAGCCCCTCCCAAATAGCTATCTTTTCCTCTGTTTCTCTGGACTTGCATTTGGTTCCCCATTTGAAAGTATGTCTTAGACTGCAGTTCTTTGTTGTTCCCGAATAAATCCTATTTGCTGGAGAATGACCTGGCCATCTGTTTCTGATAAACAGTTGTCAACTTCAGGCTTTGAGGCTCTGAGCCTAGATGGTGGTAGAGCCCCAACAATAGGCACAGACCGAGAAAGTTAAGGTGTAAAGGGATTCCAGCTATCACAGAGAAGGTATTGGAGTCGGTCATCAGAAGGATGTGACTGCTGGCGGACTCTCAAGCTGGGCCCAGAGCATCAGAGGCTCCTGGCTGCCTCCCCATCCTTGGAGTGTGTGTTCCACCCACCATTCCCACACTGTTTCAAGAATGCAGCTTTGAGAGAGTAGGTGTTGTTGAGACAATCTGAACTTAATACTTGACTAAACCTCGTTAGAGGCCTCCCTATAAACTTTCAAGATTCTGGCAGGGAAGTGTGGAGATGTTTTCATCTTGCGGCCACCTAAAACATGCCACATATGTTAGTTTCCTTTCCTGTTAAACCCGCCAATCTGGAGCAGTCTGCCTCCTTCTTTTCTCTTTCCCTGCCTGCTGTGTGTTACAAGCCAAAAGAAGTTTACAAACCAAAAGAAGGTCTGTAGAAACTCTTTTTCTAATTAAGACGAGACAATTTTGCATTGTAAGACAACACATTTTCTTAAAGTATGGGACTGACAGCTCTCCTCCACAAAGCTATAAAGAAATAGACGTGGGAGTACAGATGAGACATTGGAAACTGGGTCAGTACTGGGAGACTGAGCCAGCATCATGACAATAGAATTCTAGAGTTCATTCCGTTGGAAGCAAAAAATTATTTGCAATGTTTAGGCGTTTAACAAATTTGTGACTGATTTATCTAAGGGGTGGTTTGGCCTCTTCATTTATAAACCCCAATGAAAGTGTTCTATTTAAATATGGTTGGATTTGAGAAATGTCAATTTAGGTAGAACCAATTCTGTGTCTGGTTAGAACTAAGTTCCGATAGTGACCAATCGACACTTTAGCCCTAATGCTACCCACACCAGGGACCCTGCCTCAATTGGCACCTGCAGAAGTGGCTAGGAGTCTACCTGTGTGCACACTTACTAGGTTTATCTTGTCAAGGCACTATTTCAAAAATTGGTCAGCTATGAATAGGCATCCAGTGTGGAAAATTCTGGGGGATAAGTAAATGTTTCCCTTATCTCTAGTTTTCATACATCTGTGTCAAGATAGTAAAATAGCACAGGCCGCCATCTCGCTGCACTGAAAACAGCTCTGAAGAATCTATAGAAGTGAGAGAGAAATGGAGAGCTCAAGAACTAAGAAAACAAAATTAACCGAAAAAACCCCTTAGGGAGGCTAAGTTTTTTTTGAGCTGGTGCAAGCGCACAGAACTTCGGAGTACGAAGGGTTGCAGAGTGTGGGCGCGCAGCCTCTTAAGTGCTGCTTTGCCTTTCCCCTGCATTTTTTGAGCCGATGCTACCTTTCACAAGAGAAGTCTGTGGCTAAAGCCAGACACAGAGGATCTGAGCACCTGCTGTAGTCTAAGGGAGGCCCAAGCTCGGCTAATCAAGTTGAAAACAGACTTTGGGGCTGGAATCATCTAAAGCTCACATGTACGATGGTTGATGCTGGCCGTCAGCTGGTCCCTTAGCCTGGGTTGATTATTGACTGAAACACCAAGTTGTAGCCTGAGCTTCCTCAGAAGATGGTAACTAGGTTCCAAGAGAGATCAATCCAGGAAGAAAGTGTTTTCCCTCTTATAGTAGTTAGACATTATGCATCATTGTATTTATTGAGGGAGTCACAAAGTTCTTTCCAGGTTCAAGAGTTTGGGAAATAGATTTCACCTCTTGATGGGAGAGAGACATGATTCTGTAAGAGTAAATAGAACTAAAATATTGTTGTCAACATTTTTTGGCAAATAAACTTGTCACATAAAATTATTTCTAAATAAGGACCAGTAACTGTACAACAAATGTCATCAGGAGGTTAGACTGATGGAAGAAGAACTTGAATTTAAATTCAGGGGCAACAGCCTGCCAGACCTCTGTTTTAGACAAGGAACTCAGACATGTCCCAGGAGAGAACTCATTTCAAGGAGAGAACACCAGACAGGCAAGCTTTAAGAAATAAAGCTCAGGAATAAATCACTCCCTACAGTGGTTAAAAAGTGCTTTTGAATGCATTTTCATGGATTGTTCTTGTCAAGGATGACTCAGGGATGAAGCATTTGGAAAAAGGAAAAAGGTTTGCTTACTAAGATTGTAAGAAAGACCACCCTCTAAAAGTATGAGTTCACAAACTTAAAAATACAGTAATTAAAGAAAAATCCCCATGAGATTACCAAGGTGATCATGTTTATCAGTCAGCTTTTGTCAATGTGCTGTGTAACAAATCACTACAAACTTGAATGGCTTAACAAGCATATAAACTGGTCAGCTGGAGCTTGTTACTTCTAGTTTGGATTTGGCTGGTGGCTGCAGGCTTAACTGTGGGCTCAAGTCCGCTCCAAACGTCTCCTATTTATTGTCTTTGGTCTGGTGGGCTAGTTGGGGAAAGTTCTTCTTAGGTGATGGCAAGAAGCTCATGGGTGAGTGGATACAGGTGATATCTCTCGAGTAATTGGGTCTAAACATACATATGTCACTTTCAAACCATTGGTCAAAACAAGCTATGTGGCCATTCCCAGCACCAATGCTGTGGGGAAGTAGACTCATCTCCCATGGGGGAAGCTGCAAAGCCACACATCAAAAAACAAGGAGAGAGGGAGGGATGAAGAACTGAAAGCAGTAGTGCATGATACCAGACTGACTATTCACGGCGGAAAACAGCGATTTTTCTCACACGATGTCCCTATCAACAAACATTGTGGTGCACACACACAGAATTTTCAGACATCATACTGTTTTTGTTTATGAGTCAGCATCTTGTGGGAAAGTCTAGCTTATTTTTTTGAGACTAGAAGTAGACAAGGGAATCCTCTGAAATTTTTTTCATGAGAGGGTTATTACTTGTTTGTGTTCCCTGACTGTGAGAAGTGATAGTCATTTTTATCCATGAAGGTAACAGGCACCCTCTATTCCACATAAGGAACTCCTGTCCGACATGGGGGGGATCCGATATTAGTGTAACATAATATGAGCCTGAAAAATGTTAGCTCAGGTCAGTATGAATTATGTGTGTATCAGACTAAGGAGGTTGAATTTACCCTTTGAGAAATCATCAGAGAGATTTCACTGCATCGTGTTTGAATGTATCAAAGTTTTAGAAACATGACTGTAATGATAATTGAAGAAAGAACAAATTTATCCTGATGCAAAGTGAAGAATGATTATTATTCTAGAAGAGAAACACAGCAATGGGAAAATAGAGCATGGAGAGATGAATCCCAAAGGGAAGTTTGGTGAAGACCACTAAATAAAGTGGAAGTCAAAAGGATTTTGATACATTAAAAGCAAGCGATAGGAGAGGGAAGTTAACTAAAGAAGAAAGTAGAGCATTCATTTATTCAGCAAATATTTATTGCATGTGACTAGGTTTGGGGCACCGTGTTGGGTATTGGAGATGTAATTTTAGACAGAACCAAAATTATTTCCTGTCATTGAGGAGTTTATAGCTAGTCGAGATTTAGACACTAACCAGACATTAATACAAACAAATTTAAAACTGTAACAAGCCCTGTGAAGGAGAGATACAAAGTGATGAGGGACTCTACAAGGAATTTGTTCTGGTCAGGTCAGGGGCATCAGGGGATTCTTCTCCTAGGAAGAATGGTGGAAGATGGTGGAAGCCACCATCTGAAGGACTCGTAGGGGTTAGTTAGGAGAAGAGAAGAGGGGTGACATCCGACAGTAATGAGGGCTTATGATATGCCAGATATTTCTTGAATGCCTTATATATATCAAGCCTTTTCATTTTCAAAATAAGCCTATGACATAGGCTTTGTGATATACATATTACAGATAATGAAACTGCAGTTCTCTGAGGGTTCAAGGTTATACAGCTGGTACACGGTACACCTGGCATATGAACCAAGATGACTATTCCAATGCTCCAGTTCTCTCTGTTCTCATTATACCATCTCCCCAAGCAAGGAAGAGAATCCAGGCAGACGAAATGACATGTTCAGGGCTCTGGTGGAGGCATTTCTGGAATTGAAATGAGACAATGCGCTGCAAGCAAAGATAGCAAGAAATGGACTGAGACAAAAAAGGCAGATAAAGGCCTCTGATACAGGGCTCTGTAGTGCGTGTGAGGACTTTTTCTTTTTAAAGCCATTGTAAGATACTGAAGCGTTTTAACCAGTGAGGTTATATTTTAAATATTCATTTTGAAAATACTTTGGAGAGGGGACAGGAGAACAAAGTAGATACAAATGGACCAATTTGGTGCTGTTGTTATATGTCAAGCAAAAAATGATGGTAGTTTATAAAGGCTGTTGTTGTGAGAGATGGGCTGCTGTGAGTGGATCTTAACTTTTTAGCAGGCAACTTTGCTTGTACTCTGTGAATTGACTATCAGAAGGGTAGGGGAAATGAAAGGGAGGTGTTAAGGAGGACTTCCTTTTTCTGGTGTGTACAATCGGACACCAGGCACCAGTCAGGACAGCCTCACTTGGTGCATTATTTTTGCGACTGGGCAAGGTCAGCTCTGGCAGGTTTGGGGATTGGGATAAGGGGAAATGAGAGGCAGTCTAGGCTGTAGAATCACTGTGGCAGGGAGTTCCCTGCTTTTCTAGAGTTTTTTGTCTTCTTTTGCAGGTTGGTAGTTGTCAGTTGCCACAGAAATAGGAAAAAATATTGACTTCTTCTGGCATTAGATATAGAGATGAGAATCACTTTATTAAGCTCAAGTTTATTTCCAGACATATTAGATTTTCTGGTCTTGGCAACATAATTCAAATGGTAGAAAAACCATAAATCTGAATAATGTCAACTAATTTTGAATCAAATATGAATTATTTTTTCATCCTCTACAGCTTGATGTAATATAGGGTTCTGGGACTGTATGGTGTGGTACCTCAAACGATTAAATATTTTGCTCTTTTTCCTCCAAGCTCAAGTGCATTCATATTGCCGCAAACTACCTACCTTATTCTTCCCCCTTAAAAATAGCCACAGGAAACTAACTTTTATTTATTTATAGGAAAAACTTTGTATAATATGTTCCAGGTCCATCCATGCTGTCCCAAAGGATATTTGCTTTCTAGAAATGAGAAAATAAATCTTGCAAGCTCTTTCGTTTATATGAAAATCAGGTTGATTGAAAGAAATGCCTTGCCTTAGAGGGCAGACCATCTCTGTTGCAAAAATTTAATTAAGCTTCAAAGTGCCATAAAATGCAATTGAACATTTTAAGCAAGTGGACTGGAATGGAAGCATCAGGTGATAAACAGGGAACTGCACGTATATTCAAGTGAGATCCAGATGTAAAAGAAACTGCCCCACTAGAAGCAGTTTCTGATTATCCTTTACTTTTGGTTCACTTGTGAAAGAGTTAATAAGGGTACTGAAACCCATAGATTTAATTTTGTTTCTATGCTCTATTCTTGAGACAGCAAACTATCATGAACTAGAAAATACACATGGAAGGTGACTTGCTAAGTCTTGATTGCCTTCATCGTTAGAACTTTACAGCTCAATCAAAAACATGGTCCAGGCAGTTTTTCAGTGAGGTTGGGTCATACAGACAACCAAGATAATTTACCCAGTGGTTCTCAGTGTGCCATTCTGACACCTAGGAATTACGTTAAGTATTCCTGGAGGCATTTGGGATTATTACGATAATAGGGAGGCCCCACTGGTGACTGATGGGTGGGGCTGAGATGTTAGCTGTCTTGCTATCTCCAGCACAGTTTTATAAAAATGTATCTCCCCATGTACTGCACTGCACAACCACTGAATATTCTGTTGGTCATTCAGCTAAGCGAGAACCCCCGTTTACAATGCTCTGAGCCTGGATGTAACTTGAGTTTATGTATCCACATAGTGCTTGATTTCTTTTCTTTTTAGAGCTTTTTCCCCCTCTTTATTGAATTTATTGGGGTGGCACTGGTTAATGAAATTACACAGGTTTGAGATGTTCATACATCAGAATATTTTAAATGTGAGAAAATATTAAGTAATTAATGTATAAGCCTATAAGCAAATAAAGACATTCAAGTTTTTACCATTAAGTAGTTTAGATACTTTATCTGGCTTATTTTGAAAGTAATTTATCTATAGTTAAAATAAAATGTATTTTTTAAAATTTGGTGTTGAACATGATCAAGATATTTAAAATGTCAATATTTATTATATGTATTACCGAGCACTTAGAGCACATGTTTTAATTTGTGTAAATATTGCACATACACCAAAGATGACATAGGCTCAGGCCTTCCATCCAAATTGTCCAAGTCACGCCTTTGTGACCTGGATGTCCCCTATACACTAAATATGCCAAATATGCAGCCTAGCATAAAACACATTATGACATATTCAGACAAAATCTCCATGCCTTGTACCAGATTATTCTTTAAATTAACCTTACTGATAATCTCAATTTACACTTTGCTCTCCTGGAAGGTTCAGGTGACTGGAGACCTAACTTAGTAAGCCAAGTAGATTCTGAAATTTAAGAGCTGAGTTATCATGTGAAATTCTATTAAAGCTAATACTCAGACTTATACGAAACACTTCTTTGTAAAAAATAGATTATAATCATTTAACAAATATGCAGTTCTTAATTCTGATACGTTCAACATTTGTATAATCACCATTGATATACTCAATATAAACACTCCTAACTTCCTTCCTTACACTAAATTCACAGTTTCAATATGTCAGCTGAAAAATCGATTTTTCAAAATCTTACACAGAAGTGACCAGCAAGCATGCATTCTTTGTAAGACATGCCTCTGCTTACTTGCTGTGAAATCATATGCAATTTACTTCACTCTGCTAAGTTAG
Source organism: Carollia perspicillata (assembly GCA_004027735.1). Classification (NCBI taxonomy): domain Eukaryota; kingdom Metazoa; phylum Chordata; class Mammalia; order Chiroptera; family Phyllostomidae; genus Carollia; species Carollia perspicillata. The sequence continues at coordinate 69,468 of PVKM010001885.1, forward strand.
TTTCAAATGCAATATTATAGCATCTCACAGCATTTTAGTATTAAATGGATTAATGCATGCAAAGGTGTTTTATACAGTTCTAACATAAAATAGTATTCATAAAAATATAATATTCTGAATATTAGTTATTAGCAACAGCAAAGGTCACAATTATTTGGGAATTTCATTGTATATGGCCCTTATAATTTCAGTAAAAAGCATGAGGAGTAAAAAAAGTTCAGATGATCCTATATTGCTAAAATACTTAGTCTCATAAAATTGAAACAATGCAGACAAATTTAGAAATTATTAGCTGAAGTCTTGAAGTGCTGTGTCTTCAGCCATAATCTGATGTTCTGTGAACCCAATCTCAATTTCCCATACACTGAGTTCATATGTGAAGGAAAATAAAATTAGAGATTAGGTACAAAATATTAAGGATGTATTTTTAAAGATGCTTTTGAAAAAATAACATAAGTTGTGATTTTATCATACTTTTTAGTTCTCAGAATGAAACTTTTCTCTTTAAATCACTGTTTTCATAGTGATTTAAAAATATTTTTAAGATATATGCAATATATGAAAATAGGATATATCCTGTAAACTGTAATTACTAATTTTCATTTTAACTTTTAACTCATCATGATGCTTCAGCAAAATTTTTTGCTATTAGTTATTAATGTAACTGCCTTCTTATTAACTGACTTCCTGATTTGGTAGCCTATATAAATATTTTAAATTCCATATTTTATGTAATGTAGGTTTTCAAAGTATTGTGAAATTTGTTTAGCTATTTCTTCTCAATTTGCTTGTATCTTTCTGAGGGATAAAATTGTAACTTTGTATATTTATATCTATATACCTATATATCTATATCTATATCTATATACCTGTATACCTATATCTATATACCTCTATATCTATATCCATATCTATATTTTTAATCCTCACCTAAGGATGTGTATTGCTGAGAGTGAGAGGGAGAAAGAGAGAGAGACACACACACATAGATGTGAGAGAGAAGAGAAAACATTGGTTGGTTGCCTCCTGTAAGTCCTGAGTGGGGATCGAACCCATAGTCTATGTATGTGCCCTGACCAGGAATCCAACCTGCAATCTTTCGGTGTTCAGGACAATGTTTCAACCAAGTCACCAGGCCAGAGCTAAGAGAATTTTTAAAAGAACAGCACCATTATAGTTCAGGAGTACATTACCCCCTAGAAGTTCAGTTCCACGTGGTTTCTAATGTGCCAGATTTTACTTTATGTTGGCATGCACAAAGAGGTTATTGAAAACCTATCGAATCCTATGCATATATGGACACTAGAAATATTCTGATTCTTCAAGTCAAAATTCTTACATGGCAATTACAAATTGTTGAGAGGGATAGCAAGCAATTTTTTAAAAGTGAAGAAACAAAATCAGTTTGACTTACGGTCCTTTTGGAAATAATAAACAGCGTGGGGCAAAAGTAGGCTTATAGTTCTGAGTATGTGAAACACAGGGTTTATTCTTGTATTGTTATATATTAATTACCATATTGTTTTCCATACAAACAACTGTAAACCTACCTTTTTCCTACCGTGTATTTAGCCATGGAAAGTAAGTAGTCAAAGTTTAATAGGTGAGCTGATTTGTAAGGGCTACAAGCAAATAGACTGACTTAAGATATAGAAAGTCTAACAAAAACAGAAGAACAAAAACCAGAGACATTATCTGTCTTTGGGGATGAGT